>JBBGZY010002538.1:172500-404835 GCA_037952925.1 Lithobates clamitans | reverse complement strand
CTCTCTTATTCTTCCCCCTCCTCCTCTCCCTCTCTACCCTTCCTCCTTTTCTCCCTTATTCTTCCCCTCTACCCTTCCTCCTCCTTCCCCTCTACCCTTCCTCCTCCTTCCCCTCTACCCTTCCTCCTCTTCCCCTTCCCCCTCTACCCTTCCTCCTCCTCTCCCTTATTCTTACCCTCTACCCTTCCTCCTCCTCCTCTTTACCCTTCCTACTCTTCTCCCTTATTCTTTCCCTCTACCTTTACTCCTCTTCTCCCTCCTCTTCTCCCTCTCTACCCTTCCTACTCTTCTCTCTTATTCTTCCCCCTCCTCCTCTCCCTCTCTACCCTTCCTCCTTTTCTCCCTTATTCTTCCCCCTCTACCCTTCCTCCTTTTCCCCTCTACCCTTCCTCCTCCTCTCCCTTTGCACACAGAAGTGAATGTATACCTAATTTGTGCACACATATATAAACGGTGTTCGCACTACACAAGGTATCTTTATAATGTTCTAGTTAGAGTGAGAGCAATAATTCTATCACCAGACCTTCTCTGTAACTCTAAACTGGAAACCTGTGAACATTTTTAAAGCGTCACCTATGGAGATTTTTAAGTTCCGTAGTTTGTCGCCATTCCACGAGCGTGCGCAATTTTAAAGTGTGACATGTTAGGTATCTATTTACTCGGCGTAATATCATCTTTTTATATTTTACCAAAAAGATTGGGTTACATATTGTTTTTTTTGCATTAGAATTCATTAAAGTGTTTTTTTTCCCCAAAAATTGTGTTTGGAAAAAAAAAATTAAAAAAATTGCTGTACAAATACCGCGTGACATAAAACATTGCAAAGACCACCATTTTATTCTCTGGGGTCTCTGCTAAAAAATATATATATATATATATATATATATATATACATACATACAATGTTTGGGGGTTCTAAGTAATTTTCTAGCAGGAAAAGAATGGGTCCGAAATGCAACTTCTGATTGGCCAGCTGGGGAGCGGCCCTCTGTTGGGGTCAGCCATGGCAGGGATATCATGAAAGGGGCTCAAAGTTCTACAGGGAGACAAAAGAGAAGCGGGGAAGGTCAGAGGTCGCGAAGGGTGAGTGTGGCAGGGGGGTGTTCTGTGTCACCCCAGCGAATGGCAAGATGTTGTCTGGGGGGCTTCACTTTATTCTCCACCGCACCGACGTACATGAAGTCAGTACTGCCTGTGTGTATATACAATATATATATATATTGCTGATTTCCTCTGTATCAGCGGAGGAGGATCAGCCCCTCCCCCTAAGCGCACTCCTAAACAGCAGGAGATTAAATTACAAAAGGCTATGCACAGCATAGCAGTGAATTTATGGCAGGCCACTCGGGATCGGCAGCCTCTACAGCGTCACCTCCTGGCTGCAAATGATTAATATCAAACACTCACAAGTAATATTTTATATCTAGGATACCAAAAAGAAAAAAAAAATCTTCCATGAACATAATAAAGGAAAGGCATGCAGGTATGATCTGTTCCCTTGAACATGTGACATTGGGCCGGTCACATGACAAACTCACCGTGACTTCACACCAAGACTCTCCAAGGGCGGTGATTGGTTCCTCAGGGATCTTCAGAGCCTCTATGGGGACCACCACATCCAGCTGTAGAGATTACACAAGGAGGAGGAGGAGGAGAAGGAGAGGGTACAAAAAGAGTAAGTGGGGGGGGGGAGAGGAAGGGAGAAGGGGAGGAGGGAGAAGAGGAAGGGGGAAGTGGATAAAGAGAGAGGAGAAAGGGGGGGAGGAGAAAGGGGGGGGAGGGAGAGGAGAAAGGGGGGGAAGGGAGAGGAGAAGGGGGGGGGGAGGAGAAAGGGGGGGAAGGGAGAGGAGAAGGGGGGGAAGGGAGAGGAGAAGGGGGGGAAGGGAGAGGAGAAGGGGGGGAGAGGAGAAAGGGGGGGGGGGGAGAAGAGAAAGGGGGGGGGGAGAAGAGAAAGGGGGGGGGGGAGAAGAGAAAGGGGGGGGGGGGAGAAGAGAAAGGGGGGGGAGAAAGGGGGGGGGAGAGGAGAAGAGGGGGAGGGAGAGGAGAAAGGGGGGAGGGAGAGGAGAAGGGGGGAGGGAGAAGAGAAAGGGGGGGAGGGAGAGGGGGGGGGGAGGGAGAAGAGAAAGGGGGGGAGGGAGAGGGGGGAGGGAGAGGGGGGAGGGACAGGAGAAAGGGGAGGAGGGACAAGAGGAAGGGGGGGAGGGACAAGAGGAAGGGACAAGAGGAAGGGAGGAAGGGACAAGAGGAAGGGAGGAAGGGACAAGAGGAAGGAAGGGGGAACAAGAGGAAGGAAGGGGGGCAAGAGGAAGGAAGGGAGAACAAGAGGACAAGAGGAAGGAAGGGGGGGCAAGAGGAAGGAAGGGGGGGGCAAGAGGAAGGAAGGGGGACAAGAGGAAGCAAGGGGGGACAAGAGGAAGCAAGGGGGGACAAGAGGAAGCAAGGGGGAACAAGAGGAAAGGAGGGGGAACAAGAGGAAGCAAGGGGGAACAAGAGGAAAGGAGGGGGAACAAGAGGAAGCAAGGGGGAACAAGAGGAAGCAAGGGGGAACAAGAGGAAAGGAGGGGGAAGAAGAGGAAGGAAGGGGGAACAGGAGGAAAGAAGGGGGAACAAGAGGAAAGAAGGGGGAACAAGAGGAAAGAAGGGGGAACAAGAGGAAGGAAGGGGGAACAAGAGGAAAGAAGGGAGAGATAAAGGGAGAAGGGGAGGAGGGAGAAGAGGAAGGGGGAAGTGGATAAAGAGAGAGGAGAAAGGGGGGGGGGGGGAAGGGAGAGGAGGGAGAGGAGAAAGGGGGGGGGGGGAGAGGAGAAAGGGGGGGGGAGAGGAGAAAAGGGGGGGGGGAGGGAGAGGAGAAAAGGGGGGGGGAGGGAGAGGAGAAAGGGGGGGGGGAGAGGAGAAAGGGGGGGGAGAGGAGAAAGGGGGGGGAGAGGAGAAAGGGGGGGGGAGAGGAGAAAGGGGGGGGGAGAGGAGAAAGGGGGGGGGAGAGGAGAAAGGGGGGGGGAGGGAGAGGAGAAAGGGGGGGAGGGGGAGGAGAAAGGGGGGGAGAGGAGGAAGGGGGGAGGGAGAGGAGAAAGGGGGGGGGAGAGGAGAAAGGGGGGGGAAGGGAGAGGAGAAAGGGGGGGGAAGGGAGAGGAGAAAGGGGGGAGGGAGAAGAGAAAGGGGGGAGGGACAAGAGGAAGGGGGGGCAAGAGGAAGGGGGAAGGGACAAGAGGAAGGGAGGAAGGGACAAGAGGAAGGAAGGGGGAACAGGAGGAAGGGAGGGGGGCAAGAGGAAGGAAGGGGGAAGTGGATAAAGGGAGAGGAGAAGAGGGGGGGGGAGAGGAGAAAGGGGGGGGAAGGGAGAGGAGAAAGGGGGGGAAGGGAGAGGAGAAGGGGGGGAGAGAAGGGGGGGAGGGAGAGGGGGGAGGGAGAGGAGGAAGGGGGGGAGGGACAAGAGGAAGGGGGGGAGGGGGGGAGGGACAAGAGGAAGGGGGGAAGGGACAAGAGGAAGGGAGGAAGGGACAAGAGGAAGGAAGGGGGAACAGGAGGAAGGAAGGGGGAACAGGAGGAAGGAAGGGGGAACAGGAGGAAGGGAGGGGGAACAGGAGGAAGGAAGGGGGAAGTGGATAAAGGGAGAGGAGAAAGGGGGGGGAGGGAGGGGGAAGGGAGAGGAGAAAGGGGGGGAGGGAGGGGGAAGGGAGAGGAGAAAGGGGGGGAGGGAGGGGGAAGGGAGAGGAGAAAGGGGGGGAGGGAGAGGGGGGAGGGAGAGGAGAAAGGGGGGGGGAGGGAGAGGGGGGAGGGAGAGGAGGAAGGGGGGGAGGGACAAGAGGAAGGGGGGAGGGACAAGAGGAAGGGAGGAAGGGACAAGAGGAAGGAAGGGGGAACAGGAGGAAGAAAGGGGGAACAGGAGGAAGGAAGGGGGGCAAGAGGAAGGAAGGGAGAACAAGAGGACAAGAGGAAGGAAGGGGGGGGCAAGAGGAAGGAAGGGGGGGCAAGAGGAAGCAAGGGGGACAAGAGGAAGCAAGGGGAACAAGAGGAAGCAAGGGGGAACAAGAGGAAGCAAGGGGGAACAAGAGGAAGCAAGGGGGAACAAGAGGAAGCAAGGGGGAACAAGAGGAAGGAAGGAGCAACAAGAGGAAAGGAGGGGGAACAAGAGGAAAGGAGGGGGAACAAGAGGAAAGGAGGGGGAACAAGAGGAAGGAAGGGGAACAGGAGGAAGGCAGGGGGAACAGGAGGAAGGAAGGGGGAACAGGAGGAAGGAAGGGGGGACAAGAGGAAGGAAGGAGGGACAAGAGGAAGGAAGGGGGAACAAGAGGAAAGAAGGGGGAACAAGAGGAAAGAAGGGGGAACAAGAGGAAGGGAGGGGGACAAGAGGAAGGAAGGGGAACAAGAGGAAAAAAGGGCGAACAATGGAAGGGAGGGGGGAGAAGGGGGGAAGGGAGAGAAGGGAGAGAACAGGGGGGGAAGGGAGAGAAGGGGGGGGAAGGGAGAGAAGGGGGGGAAGGGAGAGAAGGGGGGGGGAGAGAAGGGGGGGAGGGAGAGGATGAGGGGGGGGGAAGGGGAGAAAAGGAAGGGGAAGGGGAGAAAAGGAAGGGGGAGGGCAGAAGAGGAAGGGAGGAGGGGAGAAGAGGAGGGACAAGAGGAAGAGGAAGGGGGGGAGGAGGGACAAGAGGAAGAGGAAGGGGGGGAGGAGGGACAAGAGGAAGAGGAAGGGGGGGGGAGAAGAGGAAGGGGGGGAGAAGAGGAAGGTGGGGGAGAAGAGGAAGGGGGGGAGAAGAGGAAGGGGGGGAGAGATGTTGGAGGGAGGATGGGTAAGAGGAAGGGAGGAGGGGGAAGAGGAAGGGAGGAGAGAGGAGGAAGAGGAAGTGGAAGGAGGGAGAAGAGGAGAAAGGGAGGAGGGGGGAGGGAAAGAGAAGGGAGGGCAAAGGGGAAGAGAACAAAAGGGGAAGAGAACAAAAGAGAAAGAGAGAGAGAGAGAGAGAGAGAGAGAGAGAGAGAGAGAGAGAGAGAGAGAGAGAAGGAAGGAAACAAAGAGACATGATTATTATCACTGGACATCGCCTCTCACATGCTGATAAAGACAAAATCTCCCCACTATCCGCTCTCCCGGACGAGCCCCCAACCTTTTCCTCTCAGCATCTTCCCAGCTCCTGGACCCGGCCACCTCCCACTTGAGTATCTTTTCTTCTGCCTCCACCTCAATATCTTATCTTGCAACCCCCCCTCCCCCCTCCAGTATCTCTGTTCCTGGACAGTATCTTTATTTTTGAAACTCCCTCAACCTGATCCCCCCCCCCTGCATCATACAACAGCAATAAAATCCACTTCTGGTTTTATATCAGCGGTCTGTCCCGGGAGTCACATATAAAATATGCTCATTATTATGAGACCCGCAGAGATGGGCCCAACGGTGCTCACTGCTGAACCTAGTAAAATTGTCCCCAATGAAAATCTAGATTCAGCAGGCCTTTCACAGGGCTTCTGTATGGGTCCGGCTGCCGTGGGGCTCAGAGGAAGAGAGGTGCTGGAACCAGACAACATGTGGCCAGCAGGGGGCTGTACTGAAAACATCAGATCACCCGGCCTCAGTACGCCTCTTAGGAGCCCTCAATCCCTACGCAAGCGGTGGGAGGAGTTATGCAAATATCAAACTGGGTGGGGGTGTTGTTCTGGGAGGAGTGGGCGTTCCCAGACGTCACATGATAGAACCTCTATTGGCAGCCATTATTTACAAAAAGTTTCCCCCAGTGGGATGGTCAGGACATCCTAAATTCTGAATCAATGGTGCAAACGCCACCACCCGCCGAGGGTAAAAGATGGAGGACCTCAGCGGCTTACGTTTCTGTAGAAGTGGCGAGCTACGATCTCTTTGCTCAGCGTCCATCCCGACTCTTCTCTCACTCTGACCTCCAGACGGGAATTTTTCAGGAAGTTTACGGTCTGCAAAAAAAAAAAAAAAAAACAGAGATTTTATATACCAGTGAGGAACCTATCCATACATGATCACCAAGGTGACCGGAGGAGAGCGGACGGGGGCGCTCCGTTTTCTATAGGTACCCCCCCAATACATCCCTTCCCCCATCTCCTCTGTGATGAATGAACCCCGGAAGCGACAAGGTTTTTGTCACTTCTGGTTTCAGAGCCGTCATTCCCTGGCCAATTACAGCCGGGGAAGCAGCCAACCAATCACATCTGTGGCTCATAGTGAAGCCGACACCCACTAGCATCCTTAACAACCAGTAAGTAGTTCTGGTCCTGGGGCGCGCCGGTGGGAAACTCGCTCCCGCTGTGATTGGACACAGCGGGTCCGGCGGACCTGATGTTCACCGGGACCCCGCGATCGTTCCCTGAGAGAGGCAGAACAGCAGCCTGCCGATGTAAACAAGGCCGATCGTCGTTCTGTGACAGGGGAAGGATGGAGATCCTGTGTTTCTGCTAAGCAGGAACACGGATCTCTGCCTTCCCCTAGTCAAAGCACCTCCCCCCACACACAGTTAGCACTCCCCTAGGACCACATTTAACCCTTTGATTGCCCCCGATGTTAACCCCTTCCCTGCCAGTCTCATTAGTACAGTGACAGTAGACATGTGCAATTTGTTCCGTTCCAAATTTGTAAATATCCGTATTACCAAAAACCCGTTTTAACAAATTTTTCCCGAATATTCATAAATTCGAAAATCGTAAATTAGAATAAATACGTAAATTCGAAAATATTTGTAAATTCGTATATTCGTAAAATTGTGAAATTTGACAATTCGGAAATTCGAATATTCGGAAATCCAAAAATAAGAACGAAAATTCGAAAATAAGAATAAAAATCCAAAAATCGTTTATTATTAGTTATTATTTCGAATTTTCGTTCCTTAGAATTTTCGGATTTTCCTTATTTTCGAATTTACGCATTTTACGAATTTCCAAATTTTTTAATTTACAAATTTCCATCATAACGAACGACTTAAAAATTAAAAAAAAAATAATAATAATTTGATATTTATTAGTCATTTAGTTGTTATTTTGAATTTTCGTTCATTCCAATTTTCGGATTTTCCTTCTTGTATTCGAATTTACAAATATTCATCATAACGAACGACCTGAAAAATGAAAAAAAACAGAACAAAACAAATGAAAACAAATTTTTCAGCAGTGCACATGTCTAGGTGACAGTGCAATTTTTTAGCACTGATCACTGTATTGGTGTCAATGGTCCCCAAAAAGTGTCACTTAGTGTCTGATATGTCCGCCGCAATGTCGCAGTCCTGCTGAAATAAAAAAAAAAAAAATTGCTGATCGTCACCATTCGTCGAGGCTGAAGAGTCTAATGCAGCTCTTTAAAAAAAAAAAAAAAAAGGTACAGACACCCGCCAGAACCCCCGACCCGGCACAGCGGCAGCCGAGGACCTCCAGTGGTGCATATCCGCACCAAATTCATCAATAAAAAAAGATGGGCGCCTCCACCAATCAATAAAAAAAGATGGGCGCCTCCACCAATCAATACAAAAAGATGGCCGCCTCCACCAATCAATACAAAAAGATGGGCGCCTCCATCAATCAATACAAAAAGATGGCCGCCTCCGCCAATCAATACAAAAAGATGGCCGCCTCAGCCAATCAATACAAAAAGATGGCCACCTCCATCAATCAATACAAAAAGATGGCCGCCTCCGCCAATCAATACAAAAAAGATGGCCACCTCCATCAATCAATACAAAAAAGATGGCCACCTCCAGCAATCAATACAAAAAAGATGGTCGCCTCCAGCAATCAATACAAAAAAGATGGCCGCCTCCAGCAATCAATACAAAAAAGATGACCGCCTCCAGCAATCAATACAAAAAAGATGACCGCCTCCAGCAATCAATACAAAAAAGATGGCCACCTCCATCAATCAATACAAAAAAGATGGCCACCTCCAGCAATCAATACAAAAAGATGGCCACCTCCAGCAATCAATACAAAAAGATGGCCGCCTCCACCAATCAATACAAAAAGATGGCCGCCTCCACCAATCAATACAAAAAGATGGCCGCCTCCATCAATCAATACAAAAAGATGGCCGCCTCCATCAATCAATACAAAAAGATGGCCGCCTCCGCCAATCAATACAAAAAAGATGGCCACCTCCATCAATCAATACAAAAAAGATGGCCACCTCCAGCAATCAATACAAAAAAGATGGTCACCTCCAGCAATCAATACAAAAAAGATGGCCGCCTCCAGCAATCAATACAAAAAAGATGACCGCCTCCAGCAATCAATACAAAAAAGATGGCCACCTCCAGCAATCAATACAAAAAAGATGGCCACCTCCATCAATCAATACAAAAAAGATGGCCACCTCCAGCAATCAATACAAAAAGATGGCCACCTCCAGCAATCAATACAAAAAGATGGCCGCCTCCACCAATCAATACAAAAAGATGGCCGCCTCCACCAATCAATACAAAAAAGATGGCCGCCTCCAGCAATCAATACAAAAAGATGGCCGCCTCCAGCAATCAATACAAAAAAGATGGCCGCCTCCATCAATCAATACAAAAAAGATGGCCACCTCCAGCAATCAATACAAAAAGATGGCCGCCTCCACCAATCAATACAAAAAAGATGGCCGCCTCCACCAATCAATACAAAAAGATGGCCGCCTCCAGCAATCAATACAAAAAAGATGGCCGCCTCCAGCAATCAATACAAAAAAGATGGCCACCTCCAGCAATCAATACAAAAAGATGGCCACCTCCAGCAATCAATACAAAAAGATGGCCGCCTCCACCAATCAATACAAAATTAGCCTTTTAAAATGAGGTGCGTGTGATCTGACGGACAACAAAATGTCAATATTCAGAGATCAATAATCAATAGTGACATTTTGTGTTTTTGTCTAATCCTATCCGCAGATCCCATCTGGAAATCCTAAATTGATGAGCACAAAAACGTCAGGACTGATTACTGATGGGGGAATATTGACATCCCATCATATGGCGCCCCCCATGGTACGTGTCCCGGGTGGAATTTATCGATATATTGATTGGATACCTTGTTATGTATGATTAATTAAACTTCTAACACATGGCTGGGCCCTGAATTGTACGTCTTTATAGCTTTTTGTCCAGTTGTCACTACAAGCTGGTATACAGTGCCTGGAAAAAGTATTCATACCCCTTGACATTCCCCACATTTTCTCATGTTACAACCAAAAACGTAAATGTATTTTATTGGGATTTTATGTGATAGACCAACACAAAGTGTCACATAATTGTGAAGTGGAAGGAAAATGATAAATGATACAAATAAATATGTGAAAAGTGTGGGGGGGGACATTTGTATGGCGCCCCCCGGAGTCAATACTTTGTAGAACCCCCTTTCTCTACAAGTCTTTTTGGGGATGTCTCTACCAGCTTTGCACATCTAGAGAGGACATTTTTGCCCATTCTTCTTCTTTGTAAAATATCTCAAGCTCTGTCAGATTGGATGGAGAACGTCTGTGAACAGCAATTTTCAGGTCTTACCACAGATTCTCAATGGGATTTAGGTCTGGACTGTGACTGGGCCATTCTAACACATGAATATGCTTTGATCTAAACCATTCCATTGTAGCTCCGGCTGGATGTTTCGGGTCGTTGTCCTGCTGGAAGGTGAACCTCCGCCCCAGTCTCAAGTGTTTTGTAGACTCTAACAGGTTTTCTTCTAAGATTGCCCTGTATTTGTCTCCATCCATCTTCCCATCAACTCTGACCAGCTTCCCTGTCCCTGCTGAAGAAAAGCATCCCCACCACATGATGCTGCCACCACCATGTTTCACGGTGGGGATGGTGTGTTCAGGGTGATGTGCAGTGTTAGTTTTCCCCACACATAGCGTTTTACTTTTAGGCCAAAAAGTTGAATTTTGGTCTCATCTGACCAGATCACCTTCTTCCACATGTTTGCTGTGTCCTCCACATGGCTTCTCACAAACTACAAACAGGACTTCTTATGACTTTCTCTCTCCAATGTCTTTCTTCTTGTCACTCTTCCATAAAGGTCAGATTTGTGGAGAACACGACTAATAGTTGTCCTGTGGACAGATTCTCCCACCTGAGCTGTGGATCTCTGCAGCTCCTCCAGAGTTACCATGGACCTCTTGGCTCTTCTCTGATGAATGTTCTCCTTGCCCGGCCGGTCAGTTTAGGTGGGCGGCCATGTCTTGGTAGGTTTGCAGTTGTGCCATACTCTTTCCATTTTCCGATGATGGATTGAACAGAGCTCCGTGAGATGTTCAAAGCTTGGGAGATTCCTTTATACCCTAACCCTGCTTTATACTTCTCCACAACTTTATCACTGACCTGTCTGGTGTGTTCCTTGGCCTTCATGATGCTGTTTGTTCACTAAGGTTCTCTAACAAACCTCTGAGGGCTTCACAGAACAGCTGTATTTATACTGAAATTACATGACACACAGGTGGACTCTATTTACTAATTAGGTGACTTCTGAAGGCAATTCGTTCCGCTACATTTTAGTTAGGGGTATCAGAGTAAAGGGGCTGAATACAAATGCCCCCCCCCCCCACACTTTTCACATATTTATTTGTATCATTTATCATTTTCCTTCCACTTCACAATAATGTGCCACTTTGTGTTGGTCCATCACATAAAATCCCAATAAAATACATTTACGTTTTTGGTTGTAACAAAACGTGGAAAATTTCAAGGGGTATGAATACTTTTTCCAGACACTGTATATCATATTTGTGATTGTATCTCTAAGTGGGAATAGCCCTTTATATTTCGGAGAGATGGCAGAACATACCTTCCTTAACCCCTTCAATACCGGGCACTTTCACCCTCCCCCTTCCTGCCCAGGCGCCAATTTGTAGCTTTCAGCGCCGTCACACTTTGAATGACAATTACGCGGTCATGTGATAAGCTGTGATTGGCATCTGTCTGTACCACATGATCACACAGACCAATCACAATTGTACGCAATGGATGGCATGAAAAGAAGCTATCCATTGTGTACAACTGTCACGTGACCTGCTGTGATTGGTTACAACCCCCCCCCCTCTTGGAAGAAGGGGGTAAATGCCATACGGTGAGGATTGGTGACAGGTCATGTGACAGATGGATCGTGCCCCTGCCGTGTCAAATCCTCATCAGAAGTACCCTCCCCCCCCCCATATGCAGACAGCTGTGCCGGTCCCCACCAATCCACTGCTCACATCCATCCCCGGGCACTATGACATCACCTGGGATTGAATACAACGGGAGGAATGGCGGGGACTGGCACGGCAGAACATGCAGCCATGTCTGCGCCGCTTCCCTGTGCCGCTCTACATATAGTGGGGGGGAGTAAAGGACAGAACACAGGTCAGCTTTGTGCATTAAATGGAGTCCTTGTAATGACTTACCCGCTCCCCGGTCCAAGTCTGCGTGCGCTCGCTGGGTGCCACTGACGCTAGTTTCTATGGGAAAGAATGAGAGTGATGAGACAGGACATGATACAGCGACAGGCGGGGGTGGGGGGTAGGGAGGAGTGAACACACCCTCGGGTGGTAAGATAAGGCATGCTTCAGTGACAACACTCTCCCGGGACACCATGCACTGACCCCATTTCTACAGGGAAAAGTGCCCTGACCCTACCCCCTCGGGACATTGCACGGTGATCATCTAGGGGCATGGCACAGAGACCACACCCCCTCGGGACAGGGCACAGTGACAGCAACCCCTCGGGACAGGACGGCCACGAGAGGACGCCCTCACCCCCTCGGGACAAGGCACGGTGACCGCACCCCCTCGGGACAGGGAAGCCGCACCTTCTTCTCGGTACAGGACGGCCACACCCTCTCAGGACAGAAGGACCATGAGGGGCACGACCACGAGTGAACAGCCACACCCTCTCGGGACACAACATGGCGACCACACCCCCTCGGGACAGGACAGGCCAGCCACACCCTCTCGGGACAGGACAGGCCAGCCACACCCTCTCGGGACAGGACAGGCCAGCCACACCCTCTCGGGACAGGACAGGCCAGCCACACCCTCTCGGGACAGGATAGGCCAGCCACACCCTCTCGGGACAGGACAGGCCAGCCACACCCTCTCGGGACAGGACAGGCCAGCCACACCCTCTCGGGACAGGACGGGCCAGCCACACCCTCTCGGGACAGGACAGGCCAGTCACACCCTCTCGGGACAGGACGGCCACGAGGGGACGACCATGAGAGGACAGCTACACTCTCTCAGGACAGGGAGCGGTGACAGCACCCCCTCAGTACAGGGCACAGTGACAGCAACCCCTCGGGACAGGACGGCCACGAGAGGACGCCCTCACCCCCTCGGGACAAGGCACGGTGACCGCACCCCCTCGGGACAGGGAAGCCGCACCTTCTTCTCGGTACAGGACGGCCACACCCTCTCAGGACAGAAGGACCATGAGGGGCACGACCACGAGTGGACAGCCACACCCTCTCGGGACACGACATGGGGACCACACCCCCTCGGGACAGGACAGGCCAGCCACACCCTCTCGGGACAGGACAGGCCAGCCACACCCTCTCGGGACAGGACAGGCCAGCCACACCCTCTCGGGACAGGACAGGCCAGCCACACCCTCTCGGGACAGGACGGGCCAGCCACACCCTCTCGGGACAGGACAGGCCAGTCACACCCTCTCGGGACAGGACGGCCACGAGGGGACGACCATGAGAGGACAGCTACACTCTCTCAGGACAGGGAGCGGTGACAGCACCCCCTCGGTACAGGGCACAGTGACAGCAACCCCTCGGGACAGGACGGCCACGAGAGGACGGCCTCACCCCCTCGGGACAAGGCACAGTGACCGCACCCCCTTGGGACAGGGAAGCCGCACCTTCTTCTCGGTACAGGACGGCCACACCCTCTCAGGACAGAATGACCATGAGTGGCACGACCACGAGTGGACAGCCACACCCTCTCGGGACACGACATGGCGACCACACCCCCTCGGGACAGGGCAGGCCAGCCACACCCTCTCGGGACAGGACAGGCCAGCCACACCCTCTCGGGACAGGACAGGCCAGCCACACCCTCTCGGGACAGGACAGGCCAGCCACACCCTCTCGGGACAGGACAGGCCAGCCACACCCTCTCGGGACAGGACGGCCACGAGGGGACGACCATGAGAGGACAGCTACACTCTCTCAGGACAGGGAGCGGTGACAGCACCCCCTCGATACAGGGCACGGTGGCCGCACCCCCTCGGGACAGGATGGCCACACCCTCTCGGGACAGGACGGCCATGAGGGGACGACCACACCCTCTCAGGACAGAAGGGCCATGAGGTGGACGACCATGAGAGGACAGCCACACCCTCTCGGGACAGGACACAGCGACCACACACCCTCGGGACAGGACAGGGCGGCCACACCCTCTCGGGACAGGACAGGGCGGCCACACCCTCTCGGGACAGGACAGGGCGGCCACACCCTCTCGGGACAGGACAGGGCGGCCACACCCTCTCGGGACAGGACAGGGCGGCCACACCCTCTCGGGACAGGACAGGGCGGCCACACCCTCTCGGGACAGGACAGGGCGGCCACACCCTCTCGGGACAGGACAGGGCGGCCACACCCTCTCGGGACGGGACAGGGCGGCCACACCCTCTCGGGACGGGACAGGGCGGCCACACCCTCTCGGGACGGGACAGGGCGGCCACACCCTCTCGGGACGGGACAGGGCGGCCACACCCTCTCGGGACGGGACAGGGCGGCCACACCCTCTCGGGACAGGGCGGCCACACCCTCTCGGGACAGGACGGCCACACCCTCTCGGGACAGGACGGCCACACCCTCTCGGGACAGGACGGCCACACCCTCTCGGGACAGGACGGCCACACCCTCTCGGGACAGGACGGCCACACCCTCTCGGGACAGGACGGCCACACCCTCTCGGGACAGGACGGCCACACCCTCTGGGGACAGGACGGCCACACCCTCTCGGGACAGGACAGGGCGGCCACACCCTCTGGGGACAGGACAGCCACGAGGGGACGACCATGAGAGGATGGCCACAGCCTCTCGGGACAGGACACGGTGACCGCACCCTCTCGGGACAGGGCGGCCACACCCTCTCGGGACATGGCGGCCACGAGAGAACATCCACACCCTCTTGGGACAGGACACGGTTCCCGCACCCTCTCGGGACAGGACGGCAAAACATTCCCTGGGGGGACAGAATGGCCTCACCCTCTCGGGACAGGACGTGGTAACCCCATTCTCTCAGGTGACCCCACTCTCCCTGAAAACTCACCAGCTTCTCCTCTTCAAACATCTGCTTGTTCTCCGGTGAAGGGTAAACCGCGAGCCCCTGCGGCAGAAGTTTATTGCGGCCCAGCGCTTTCTCCACCAGCACCGTGTCACCACGACTGCCGAGCTCTGCAGGGAAGAGGGAGAGGAATGCCGGCTGACTGATGTACAGACAGTGAGACCGCAGCCCCCGGCGCTCTACTGTGAACACTTACGTTGTACAGACTGAGTCAGGATCAGCTCCATCTTCTCCTTCTTCCGGTGCTTTGTGTCCTCCACCATGCGGTAGATCCGGTGACGTCGCGGGTGCAGGTAGGGCTCCTCCCCCTCCTTAGCCAGGGGGACATTGTACCAACGTTCTACAATCACCGTACCCTGCAAGACACAAGACAGGAGAGCTCATCTACCAGGAGATGATCAATGAGGACGATAGTACACACTGTAATTGGGGGGGGGGGGGGGGGGCGTGGTCTCACTGGGGGAGGGGCAAGGGTGAAGGGGGAGGGGTGTGATAAGAATGATAACAGGATGGATTTTCTCCTCCACCACTACCATTAGAAGTGGATCAGGCGGGCAGGCGGGTATGGGGGGTGTCATTCAGTGGGGGGCATGGAGGGCAGACGGGTTACCGGAGGGTGGGGGGGTTCCATTCAGTTCAGGGCAGTCCGGTGCAGGGGCTCAGTTAATGGGAGGCAGACAGGTACAGGGGGCCAGTCCATGGGGGGGGGGGGGGTAGAGTGGAGTCAATCCAGGGGGGGGCAGAAGGGTGCAGGGGGAGGGTCAATTAACGGGGAGCAGACAGGTGCAGGATAGTCAGTCTATGAGTCTATGGGGGGCAGATGGATACAGGGGGTTCAGTTAATGGGGGCAGATGGGTACAGGGGGGCAGATGGGTGCAGAGGGTTTAGTTAATGGGGGGCAGATGGGTACAGGGGGCAGATGGGTGCAGAGGGTTTAGTTAATTGGGGGCAGATGGGTACAGGGAGGTCAGTCAATGGGGGTGCAGACAGGTACAGGGGGTTCAGTTAACAGGGGTAAATGGGTACAGGTGAGTCAGTCAATAGGGGGCAGATGGGTACAGGGAGGTCAGTCAATGGGGGGGCAGACAGGTACAGGGGGTTCAGTTAACAGGGGTAAACGGGTACAGGTGAGTCAGTCAATAGGCGGCAGATGGGTACAGGGAGGTCAGTCAATGGGGGGGCAGACAGGTACAGGGGGTTCAATTAACAGGGATAAACGGGTACAGGTGAGTCAGTCAATAGGGGGCAGATGGGTACAGGGAGGTCAGTCAATGGGGAGGCAGACAGGTACAGGGGGTTCAGTTAACAGGGGTAAACGGGTACAGGGGAGTCAGTCAATGGGGGGCAGATGGGTACAGGGGAGTCAGTTAATGTTAACGGGGGCAGACGGGTACAGGGGAGTCAGTCAATGGGGGGCAGATGGGTGCAGGGGGTTCAGTTAATGGGTACAGGGGGGGGGTCAGTCAATGGGGGGGATCAGACGAGTACAGGGTGTTTAGTTAAAAGGGGAAAATGGGTACAGGGGAGTCAGTCAATGGGAGGCAAATGGGTATGGGGGGGATGAGTCAGTGAGCAGAAGACATATACGGGGCGGTTGGGGGGGGTCATTCAGTGGGGGGCACACATACATGGGGGGGGGGGGGGGGAGTCATTCAGTTCCGGGTAGATGGGTGCAGGGGGGGCTGGGTGCAGGAAGGTCAGTCAATGGGTGGCAGACGGGTACAGGGGAGTCAATGAGGGGCAGATGGGTGCACAGGGTTCAGTTAACGGGGGGGGGGGGGCAGACGGGTACAGGGGGGGGTATGTCAATGAGGAGCAGACGGATACGGGGGGCGGCTTTGGGGGGGGTAGACACGCACAGGGGGGGGGGGGTCATTCAGTTCAGGGCAGATGCGTGAAGGGGGGTCAGTCAACGGGGGGCAGATGGATACAGGGGGGATCAGTCAGTGAAGAGTAGATGGATACGGGGAGGTTGGGGGTGGGAGGGGGGAATCATTCAGTGGGGGGCAGACATACCTGTGGGGGGTCATTCGGTTCCGGGTAGATGGGTGCAGGGTGGAAAATGGGTGCACAGGGTTTAGTTAACGGGGGCAGACGGGTACGGGGGGGTCAGTCAGTGAGGGGCAGACGGGGGTAGTCGTTCAGTGGGGGGGCAGACACACACCAGGGGGGGTCATTAAGTTCAGGGCAGATGGTTACAGGGGGGCAATCAACTGAGGTGCAACAGATATGGGGGGTTCAGTCAATGAGGGGCAGACGGGTACAGGGGGTCAGTCAGTGAGGGGGTTCAGGCTGGGTATGGGGGTCATGTTGGGGATTGTATTGGTATGTCAGGTGATATATGAGGGGTGTTGTACAGGGTATGTATGGGGTCTATCTAAAAGGGGTGTCGGGGGGTCCTCACCCGGCTCGGGGTGACACATATCGGGGCTCTGAGGCTCAGCAGGCGGCTTGTCACTTTCAGCATCTCTCCTCTCCAAGGGCACCATGTGCAGAGCTCCGACCAATCAGAGCCCCGCAAACACCCCACGTGAACACAGCTCGCCTCACTCTCGGCCGTCACATGACCCGTCACTAGAGTCCCGCTCTCCTCTTCTTCCGTACGCAGGAAGTGTCATCCACGGCAGCCATTTTTTCGGAGACCATCCCCAGAGTGCTCTGTGTGGGGCGTTGCTCATAGCAACCTGATCCCCCCTTCACCCCATCATTCCCCATCCCACCAGTTACAAATAAAGAGATCACTATGATAACCTGAGCCCGCCCTTCCCAACCCTGAATATTTCCTGATGTTCACATTTGTCCCTCCATTCCTCTCTTCTCCTCTGAGAGGAAGTAAATACTAATTCAAAACAAGTGTACACAATGTATGTAATACAGGACGTGTGGTGGCGATCTGTACTATATCGGACGAAATTATCCGATAAATCGCCAATCGTAATCCGCCATCTTCCTCAGAGCAAGGGCGTAACGCTAAATTCAATGGGCGCCAAGTGGAAGGAATCCTCCTCAAAGTGCCGTGTATACGGCCGCCCCGTCTGGGAACATGGCGGCATCAGGAACGCACACAAAAACACCCCGTTTACCGTCTATTTCTGCGGAGCCACTATGGACGCAGGGCGCCTCTGTTCAGCGTATTGCGATGGCGTTTTGGAGCCCCCCCCATCGATGAGGGAACCCTATGAGCTTTGGCATTGCCCGTTATCAATGGCGGTTTGGGCCCCCCCAGTCATGGCGCACACAAGGACAGCGTTTACTTCAGGATTTCAGGCTTGTTTACATTGCATCGGTACGCAGCCAATGTGGGCAATAGCTGGCGGTGAACCTTGGGCGTATTTTCACACCGCTAACCAGTCTGGAATCTGGAATGTCAATGTGAAATACGCCACGCTAGCCGACAAAAGCGTAGGGGCAATTTTTTAGGTGCATTGACGTGCAACCTATTCTTACTTGTACGCTGTAGTAACGTGTGCTTCAACGCGGCCTAGCGTGTGTAGCGTGTTGTGGTAAATGGTCCCCCAACGTGCTGTACAGTAGAGTGCGATGCGGGACGCACCAAGCGAACGCATGCATTGTGCTGTATTGGTAAACAAAAGGGCCCTGTGCGTTCTTTAGGGCCTGTCACATCAGCGGTTGAGGGGCAGTAATACCCTGCGGTTGAGCCGCATTCGCTCCCTCACCAGGGGTGCATACATGCCGTGACCACAATGCTTTGCAGCCGCGGCAGAAATGATACCCTCTGCCACTTTCGCCAGGCATAGCGCCCACCGAGCGCAACCCACCGCTCTGCAAGTGGCAAAGAACAGCAGTTACGGCGTGCTTGTGCGGGGTCCAAGGGGTTAAAGCAAGCAGTAAGGCACACTGATGCATTTTTCCTACATTTTTTACCTCACAAGAAAAACGCATGAAAAATGTCACCCTTTAAATGTTATGGGACTCTTCACACCACTGGTGCGTTTTGAAGAGTCCTGCATGCTGCATCTTTGGTGCTCTTTTCAAAACTTTGGCAAAATGCAGCTCCCCATTAAAACAAATGGAAAATGCGACCGAAATGCATCAAAAATGTACCACGTTTTTTTGGTGCTTTTTTTTTTTTTTTTTTGTCGCGTGTGCATTTTTCGCAAGTGTAGGCAACTAGAAAACACTAAAATGTGCCAAAAACGCATATGCATTTTTGCGTCTGTGTGAAAGCAGTCTAAGGCAATACGACAAACCTCCTCACCACCTTTCAAATGCACAATCTGCATACGGATCGCTCTTCAGAGATCAAAGCCTGCGGGAGTGAGGTCTTTTTGTTGTAATGCATCGCACCGCAGCAATGGTAGGTGCGTTATGGTGCACTGCGGCTCGGGTGTATTGCCCATAAGGAGCTGTTTACAGCTGTGCACTAAAACACGCCTGCTAAGCACATCCACGTAAAAAAGGCCCCTTTAAATGCTTTTATAACTTTTCACATTGGTGCGCTGCGTTTTGAAAGGCATCTTCCGTTATCGTTAATGGTGGCGCACCAAAAAAAAACGCAAATGGTTTTTTTTGAGTCATATGTCCATTTTTTCCCCCAGGTGACCAGGGAGGAAAACGCATTTATGCACTGCTTTGAATTATTTTAATGCAGCCCATTAAACTCAATAGGCATGTTCTAAAAACGCATATCGCAAAAACGCATATCGGCCCTGACTGAAGTGATGTGTTCTGATGCCATTCTAAATACCTACCACTATGCGTAACGCTGTGGGTTGCCACACTTTGTGATAGGTTGAGGAAAAACATGCATTTTCCACACAATACCCCAACACATACCGTAGGTGTATAGGGGACTGTAGGGTTACAACAGTTCTGTGTTGTCTCCTTTAAGTTCCTGATGAGTAGGGTTGCAGGCAGTTAGTACAGGTGGGGCAGGTTGCTGTCAGCAGAGAGGGGGTGGTCTCGGTTGGTCAGGATTGGTCAAGGTTGATCTCCCCCAGGTGGGGTAATTACTGCAGGGTGTATAAACTCTCACACTAGCAGGAAGCATGGACTGTTTCTTTTCTAGTCACAATGAGTTGGCTTGGAGGGGTCTTTGTGGTGGTATTGGTGTTTAATTCTGTCCTATGTCAGGACTATCGGCGCACCTGGCCCCACCAACAGCCTGGATCTAGGCGGCAGGATTCCCTGCATGCTGGTTGGGGTTCTGCCCGGGGTTTTCCTAGGCAGCTGTTGACTCATTCTGGGGGGGTGGTCAGTATAGTGTGCTTGGAAGATACAATGGTGGTGACCATTCAGAAAAATCTATATGGTAATGGAAAACTTGTCAAGGCATCTGATCTCACCCTGGGCTCTGCGCAGTGTAAGCCTTCTTCTGAGGACCAGGACACCGTGACCTTCCAGATCAGTCTGCAGGACTGTGGGAACCAGGTTGAGGTTGGTTGTCTTATAGAACTAAAGCTGGAATCGCATTGTGTGTGGTTATAACTCCTTTCCAATGTAAAATTGTTAAAACCGGCCACATGCTTCTCTTCTAGGTCTTTCTATGGGGTGATGCATCTGACTAGCTTTAGGCTGGAATTGATTACCTGGGAAGGTCCTGCTATAGTAGCTAGTAAATCTGAAGGGGGTTGTACAATTGGCTTGCTTTGTGTATGACTATCCTGGATAACATGCTGCGATCTTGGTGGTGTGAGGGCCACCTAGACCCCAGAACAAATTGGTGGCTTTGTTGCTAGGGCGACAACCATACTAAGCAGCATTGTCACCCAAGGACTGCCTTTCTCAACCTTTTCAACAGAGGAACCATTGCTCAAGGAACCCCAATCAACCTCTGGAGGAACTCTAGGGCTCCATGGAACCCTGGTTGGGAATCCCTGCCCTGGGACAATGAGGGTGTTAAGACTGCATAACTCTTCCCTTGCCTTCATAATGTTTGTATTGAAATCTGCTGGTCTGGTAGTGATGACCACAACCATGGTGTCTCTCTAGGACAAGGAGTGTTAGACTACATATTGTCTTCCTCTCCTTCACAACTAGAGGATATTTTATAGCCGGATCCATTACTAGGGTGCATGACACCCATACTAAACAGTGTTGTAACCCTAGGATAGCCTTTTCAACAGAGGTAATGCTCAAACACCTAGCAACCTCTGGATGAACTCTAGTGTTCTATGGAACCCTGGTTAAGAAACCCTGCCCTAGGACAATGAGGGTGTTTAAGACTGCATAACGGGATGTTTTGTAGTCTGCCGGTCCATTATTAGATTGACAACCATACTTTATGGTGAGTTCACCCTAGGACAAGGGGAACTACTGTGAACGCCTCATCTCTTCCCCAGGGGTATGTTTTGTAGTCTCCTGAGGTAGTGGGGAACAATGCTAGCTTGCAACCTTTCAGAGGCAGAGCATAGGAGGTTGAAATCATAAGATTTCTGGCTGTGCACAGCCATCTTGACTTCAAAATGTGTTTTAATCCCACTTATGGTTAGCTTGGTCCACCTGGTTTTGATAGGACTCCACAAGAAAAGGCCCTTATGCTTCAAATTTGTCTCCATCTGTGGATATGGAGTTTACAGGCATCTAGGAAGTATCAGTGAGGCAGAGCTTGGGACAAGAGGGCCACCTATATGCTTAGGCAATGCCTACTTGACTTCCATGTTAGGAATTCCTCTTTAGGCCTATGACATGATGGTTCTGTTTCTTACAGATGACCACTGACTTCCTCCTGTACACTACAAACCTCGCCTACAAACCCTCTTCATCCAGGAACATTCCAATCATCCGAACCAACAGTGCCAACATTCGTGTTCAGTGCTACTACTCCCGGTGAGTTTCCTAAGTGGGTCAATTGTGCGCCATTTGTCTGGGATTCCATCCCCAAGTCTTTGTGCTTTAACTTGGTTATTTCACTGCTTAAAACATGGTTGGCTATAGGGAAACCCATACAGGAGCTAAATGGGATGTTGGGTAACCCAACACTTGGCACATGCTTGGTCTGATTTGTGCATTAGTAAAGCCATGACAAGTTTGACAGTCTTTGAACTTGTAGCTTTCATGTTGCTACTCTAGTGGGCTCACTTAAATGGACCCTATAGTTATTACAACAGTTAATAGGAGACATTTTCTTTTAGCTGTGTGACATGAATGTTTGCTATGTGCCAGCAGGTGGTGGTCACCAAGAAAAACTGGTATTTTACAGCAGCTGTTGTGCCAAATGCTCCCCTTTTTCACACAGCATGTTTTGCAGACTAGGGTCATGGATGCTCCCTTCAAATGTTTTATATAAAAAATATTTAAATATCGGTAAAATTTAATTCATATTGTCTCTATTTTAGGCACGGAAATGTCAGTAGCAATGCCATCAGACCAACGTGGATTCCCTTTAGCTCCACCGTATCCTTAGAGGAGAGGCTTTCCTTCGCGCTGTATCTGATGAAAGGTAGGAACTTATCAGACTTTACCATTAAACTGTAAATCCAGTGAGTGGTTGTAAGCTGTGGATTGATAAATAACCAGTAATCCTGAATGGGGCAGCCTACATGTGGCCCCTGCTACAAGATGCCACCCTGAACCATACACGGGCCCTGGCTACAAGGTGCCAGTCTAAGCCAACCTGAATACATGGGCCCCAACTTTGTGGGGGGGGGGGGGGGGAACCAGCTTGGCTGCAATGTACAGATGGATTGCCTCAGATGCTGAAACTCAAAATTGCTGTGCACATGTGGCAGCTAAATGCACAAAGGCAAAAAATAAGGTTCCTTGCATATACCTGCCATCTTTTGAGGCTTGGCTACAGAACTATTAATACATGATGTAGGTTGAATGTACCAACCAGTATCCCAAGACAAGTAGCTCAATATTTGAGGATTTCTGAATATTAAGGCTGAGGTTGTTTTCAAACCCACCACTAGCTTACTATAAGCTATATAAACCTTCTGTTTTTTTTTTTTTTTTTTTTTTTTTTTTTGCCACCATATCCAGTAATGCTTTCTTGACCAAACTTTGTCATCCATCAAGCTTGGTAGATAACATTGTTGCCTTGAAATGTCTTAACATGCCTCTGGTCTTTTTTGCAGATGATTGGAGTGGTCTGAGGGACTCCAATGTTGTATCTCTTGGAAACTCCTTGCACATTGAGGCTTTAGTGACTGTAGCCAACCATATGCCTATGAGGATCGTTGTGGACAGCTGTGTGGCATTGTTGGCTCTGGACCCCAATTCCACCCCTCGCTATGAGCTCATTAACAATTATGGGTAAATATTCCTGTTCTGTGATGGGACTTTAAGTATATCTCTACTAAAAATCAGATGGGAATCCCTAAAAACCCAACCTTGGCAAACCCTTTCCAATAGGGTGTGAGGGTTAGAACATGGTGGTTTCTCCTTGTTCTGGTGACTTCACAGGAAATTGGGGGAAATATCCCCACCGGGGACTAATTGCAGCAGTTCAATCCCCTCCCACAATATACAAATCTCTGGGCTTTAGTACTTTGTTTGAGGTGGGGGGCCTTTACTTTTGCAATTGGGCCCCACTAGCGTTGGCCCTGTAGCTTGTATATCTTACAAATTTCAAGTGTATAATGATGCTTTTTCTTTTATAACCCCCTGTAGATGCCTGGTGGATGGGCAGCAAGAGGACTCTTCCTCCACCTTTATATCACAAAGACCTGAGCCAAACAGACTGCGCTTCGAGGTTGATGCCTTTAGATTTACAGACTACAACCAGCCAACGGTAAGTAGCGGTCTGTGTAATCTGGTGCTGAATGTGGCAATGGGTGCTTAATGAATATATTCTTTCTCTCAGATCTATATCTACTGTGTGCTGAAAGCCGTCCCACTTAACCAGGCCCCAGACCCAACTAACAAGGCCTGTTCCTTCAGCAAAACTAGCAAGTCGTAAGTTACAAACCTCTGCCTAGCTGTATTGCTTGTATTTGGGGTAACATGGTACCTACAGAATGTATCATCTGATGTGCACATTGGATCATCTACTAGGGCAATATTTGTACAGGGAACATATCCTGACCTGAATTGCTAGCTGGGTGACTGTTGCTCCCAGACACAACTGCCTGGAACAAGCTTACACCAAGCTGGGTCAGCCTTGTACTAGGGGCTTGGTGGTGATACTAGAATTGGAGGTGGTGAATGCTTGTTGGCATTCCAAATGCAGAGAAGATGGTTGACAACACAAGTGTCCTGTGTGGACCTTGGACTCTGTAAAGTTGGCTATACAGATTGCATTTCAGCTGATTCCTGCTATAGGCTGAAATTCATTTCATGGGTGACCTGTTGGCACCATCCAGCTCAACAAGTTGGTTTACTTGTCTGTGGGGCTGAACAAGAAGTCTTGCTATATGGCCAGGTTAAGGCTACATTTGTGATAAGTGTGTAATGTAAAGCCCTAGGGTTTGTAAGTCTGGTCTGAGGGCCACCTGCAGTTCCGGCTTCCAAAGTTGGAGGCAAACTTCCAATTGGCACAGGTATCATTTTGTATATCTAGGAATAACTTTTACCTTGTACTGGGGTCATAAAGAACTCTACTAGGTGGGCTTAGTTCTTTAAAAAGGCCTTGCTTGCCAACTAGCACACTACTTGGGCATGCATAACGTGTGCAAACTTCTTTGGAAAATTTTCCTGTGTCAAGTCAATTGCAGGGGATTCTAGGACTTTTTAGCTGTATAAAATGCCAGTCTTTTCTCTATCAGTTTAACTGTCCGTCCTTCCAGGTGGTCCCCTGTTGAAGGAGCTGCCAACATCTGCAGTTGCTGTGAGTCTGGAAACTGTGACGGTTCTCAACCCAGAAGGCTGAGGCCAGGATCTAGAAGACCATGGAAGAGGCATCTAGCTGGTGGGTTTTTAATGAGGCACCTGTCAGACCAAGGGAAGTTGACCTGAAAAGTTATTTTGCCTGGGTATCATGCTTTTGTTTCAAGTCACTGTGATAAAGTAGGATAAGGAATTCTGACTTGGTGAAAACAGATTTTCCAATTAGTTCTAAACTAATTGGACAATATGTCCAACAGGCAATCTGGTCTAAGTTCTTGTTGCTTCTCTCTACAGAAGAGCGATCGGAGGAGGTGATCCACACACAGCTTCTGGGCCCCATTTGGATTGTCGATCCAGAGGCTGACCTCCAACCTGAGAGTGGCCAGGCTCTTGCTGTGAAGGCTGACCCAGAACAAGATGTGAAGCCCTGGATGGTAATGGCTGTGGGAGGCCTGTGGGTTACTGTACTGATGGGGGCTGTGCTAACCTGGAAACTTGGATCAAGAAAATGTAATGTGGCCAATGTACAGCAATAAAACACATTTTGCATATAAAGTTTCTGACTTTTTTGTTTAGCAGCACATTACTCTGCTTCTACCATGAGCCTTTCTCTAGACGAGCTGTCAAATGTTTTCTGAACTTGCCAATGGACTCTGCCTTCAGGATATTTTGCCTTGGCACACACCACTAACACTGGACCATTCAGTGTAAGAATCATTAACCACTACTCTCTGAATTCGGTCTTTTAGCCAGTTTTTCTATCCATTTACAAATTTGATCTTTCCAAGCCTGTAGACTTTACACATTAGCTGTGTGGCTGTGATGGGACCTGTTTGAAGGTGCAGACACCGGGGATGTTTCTGTGCTATGTGGGGTGGGAGATGCTTTTCAAAGCAAAAAAGTAAGGATGAGTCTTCCCACTGATCACCAATGTAAGGAGTATTCTTCCTAATGGCTGCCAATAGACTTTTCCCCACTGCCCTCCCAATGAATTTGTTTTAGAAGAGGTTCCTTGAGGCTTGAATTATTTTAAACATTCCTCTTGGGTTAAAAGGTTGGTTTATGGGCTCTGAAGAAGTTTGGGTATTTATTGGTCTTATGATGGTCAGTTAATCCTGCTGTGGCTCAGGAAAGTAAATATTAATGCTTGGATAGTTTTGGCATTGGTTATCAATCACTGCACATGGCTTCCACAAATTTTATCTAAAAGACTGACCAGAGTCTTGCTATGCCTCATGGGGCTCGTAGTTCTGCAATAGCTGGAGGTCCACTAATTGCATATCCCTGTTCTATGGTCTAAGCTCTCTGGGCACCATCATGTCTGAGTTGCTATAGAACCCTTCTCCATAGAATTTTCTTGGACTTTTTGGAAAGGTAGGTTGCTAGTGTTCCTACCAGTGGTGTTCTACAGTGGCTGGTTTGACAGACCCACAAAGTGGGACAATTCATGGGACTGCTGCTGTGAAAACTTTATTTGCATTGTCCCCACAGTAAAACTATTGGTTATATAGTATTATGAAGAAAAACCCAATGGGATTATAAAGCCAAATGCAAACTCACAGAAAAACATGATTACCAAAAGTATTGAGACACCTGCCTTTACATGCCCATGAACTTTAATGGCATCTCAGTTAGCCAATGAACTCTACATTTGGGATCTTTCAATTTCAAAGCACTGGTTAACCTTTCATGACAGTCCAGGTCCTTTCTCCTCCCCAACTGACACTTCACAGAACGGAGTGAGAAGACCTATCACCTTCAGTTTTGCTATGATGCCCCCATTTAAAGATTCGCTCGCCTGCTGCTGTGACAACTAGATTTGGTGGGAATGGGGTCTCGGTGATATTGGTAAGAGTGGGGGTCACATACCCACCACAATGGGCACCAGGACCAACGGGTTCTAACCTTTTGCCACTTTAGCTGGAGGCTAACTTGTAGGCATATAGCCATTGAGTTGCATTGTTTGGAGGTTACCTGATGCGTTTTTCCCTTGCAAGAAAGACGCATGAAAAAATGTTTCCCTTTAATTCCTATGGGACTCCTTACACCACTGTGCAGCGCACGTAAAATAGTCTTATTCAAATGCCTTTTTTAACTTTTCACATTGTGTGTTCTGATGCCGTTTTAAATACCTACTCACCGTGCGGGATGCTGTGTTACTGCACTTTGCAATAAGGTGGGGGAAAAACTTGCATTTTCCACGCATTACTGCAACATATAGGTGTATAGGGGGACTGTAGGGTTACAGCAGTTCTGTGCTGTTTCCTTTAAGCTCCTGATGAGTAGGGTTGCAGGAAGTTAGCACAGGTGGGGCAGGTTGCTGTCAGAGGAGGTTGTCATGGTTGATCTCCCCCAGATGGGGTAATTACTGCAGGGTGTATAAACTCTCACACTAGCAAGAAGCATGGACTGTTTCTTTTCTGGTCACAATGATTTAGCTTAGAGGGTTCTTTGTGGTGGGCTTGGCTTTGGACCTTGTCCTATGTCAGGACTATGGGCACTGCCAACAGAGACTGGATCCAGGTGGCAGGATTCCCTCCAGTCTGGTTGGGGTTCTGCATAAGGTTTTCCTCAGCGGCCTAGGCAGCTGTTGGTGCCTTCTGGGGGGTCAATATAGTGTGCTTGGAGGACACGATGGTGGCGACCATCCAGAAGAATCTATATGGGGATGGAAAACTGATCAAGGCATCTGACCTCACCCTGGGCTCTGCGCACTGTGAGCCATCTTCTGAGGACCAGGACACCGTGACCTTCCAGATCAGTCTGCAGGATTGTGGAAACCAGGTTCAGGTTGGTTATCTTGTAGAACTATGGCTTGTTACATTCTAGTCTAAAGCTGGATGTACCATTGGTGTGTGGGGCCAACTCCTATCTAGGGTTGCCGCCTCATCCTTTTAAACCTGAACACATATTAATTACACAGGTTCAGAGGCTGATTACGGTGGTAATTAAACTGTGCCTTATCTGCATTAAATTGGCCTCAGAACCTGTATAATTCATATGTGTTTGGGTTTAAAGGGATGAGGTGGTAACCCTGTTCCTATATGTTTGAGTACAATGTAGGTCTATCTCTTCTATGGGGTGATGTTGTATCTGACTAGCTTTAGGTTGAAATTGACTACTTGGCAAGGACCTCCTGCTATAGTAGCTAGTAAATCTGAAGGAAGGGGGGGTGTTGTAAAACTAGATTGCTTTAGTGTATAACAATCTTGGGTAACCTGCTGCAGTCTTGGTGGTGTGAGGGCCACTTAGACCCCAGAACAAAGATGTATAGTATTGCAGCTTACTGGTCCTTTTTAGCGGTGGTGGCTACATTGCTAGGGTGACAACCATATTAAGCAGCGTTGTCACCTGTTTTAGGACAGCCTTTCTCAACCTTTTCAACACAGAGGAGGACTCCTCCTAGCTCAAGGCACCCCTAGCAACCTCTGGAGGAACTCTAGGGTTTCATGGAACCCTGGCCTAGGACAATGAGGGTGTTAAGACTGCATGACACTCCCTTGCCTCCATAACAGGGATGGTTTGTAGTCTGCTGGTCCATATTAGTAACAACCAGACTGGTGTCACCCTAGGACAAGGTGTTTAAACTATATATACTGCCTTCCTCTTCACAACAGGGGAAGGATTTATAGTCTGCTGATCCATTATTAGGGTGACGACCATACTAAACAGTGGTGTCACACTAGGACAAGGAGTACCTACTATGTGCACCTCCTATCTCTTCTCCATAACGGAAGTTATATAGTCTCCTGAGGTAGTAGGGAACAATGCTAACTGATAACACTCCAGAGGCAGAGAGCATGCCAATTCAACTGGCATGCCCCTCTGCCTTTAGGGTGGTATCGGTTGGTCTGCTCTCTGGGTATGTGATCACTACAGAGGCAGGGAGCACAAAGTTCAGCTTACAAGATTTCTGGCTGTATGAACATCCATCTATCTTCACTTCAACATTTTCTTGGCTAGAATTGTCCTTTAATTCCATCTAAGGTCAGGTTGGTCCACATGGATTTAATATTTCAGGACACCACAGGAAAAGACCCCCTATGCTTCAAATTGTCTCCATCTGTGGATATGGTGTGAACAAACAGCATGGATGTATCCGTGTGGCTGAGCTGGGGACAAAAGGGCCACCTATCTATGCTTAGGCAGTGCCTACTTGACTGCCATGTTAGGAATTCCTCTTTAGACCTATGACCTGATGGTTCTGTTTCTTATGGACGACCGCTGACTTCCTCCTTTATGCTACAAACCCTCTTCATCCAGGAATGTTCCAGTCACCCGTACCAACAGTGCTAACTTCGGTGTTCAGTGCTATTGCCGCCCCCCCCCCCCGGTGAGTCTCCTAAGTGGGTTAGTTGTGTGCCCTGTGTATGATACCATACTCAAGTCTTTGTGCATTGATTAACTTGGTTATTTCACTGCTTAAAACATGGTAAACTATACCGAAACCCATACAAGACCTAAATGGGACGTTTGGTATCCCAACACTTGTCACCTGCTTGGTCTGACTTGCTAATTGGTAAGGCCAGGACAAGCTTGACAGCCTTAAAACCTGCAGATTTCATGTTATTACTCTAGTGGGCTCACTTAAATAGACCCCATAGTTATTACGACAGTTAATAGTCATTTTCTATTAGCTGTGTGAAATGCATGTGTACTATGTGCCACCATCCGATGGTGGTCACCAAGCAAAACTGGTATTTTACTGCGGCTGTTGTGCCCAATGCTCCAGCTTCTCTCACCAGCATGCTTTGCAAACCTGGGTCATGGAAGCTCAATTTAAATATTTGTATATGAAGATAAAATGTTTGAGTACCGGGTAAAATTTTGCTTATTTTGTCTCTATTTTAGGCATGAAAATGTCAGCAGCAATGCTATCAGACCAACCTGGATTCCCTTCAGCTCCACCATATCCATGGGGGAGAGGCTCTCCTTTGCACTGTATCTGATGAAAGGTAGGAACTTCTCAGACTTGATGTTAAACTGTAAATCCAGTGATTGGTTGTAAGCTGTGGATTGCTAAATGGCCTACATGTGGCCCCTGCTACGGGTTACCAGACCATGCCAACCCTAAAAATACACGGGCCCTGGCTACAAGATACCAGACCATGCCAATCCTAATACATGGGCCCCCCTACCCCTTCTTTTTTTTTTTTTTTTTTTTTCCTCTTTGGAGCAGGGGAACCAGCTTTTCCTGGTTCAGATAGCTTAGCTGCAATGTAGTGATGGCTAGCCTCAGATGCTGAAACGCAAAACTGTATGTGGAAGGCAATAAAATCTCTGGTGCCTTAATCGGTGGCCTTGCATACTCCTGGCATCTTCGTGACTTGGCTACAGAACTTCACACTTCATTTACATTTAAGTAGATTAGATATACCAGTCAGTTATCAAAGTTGCACAATATTTGAGGATCTCTGCATTTTTAAAGGCTGAGGTTGGCTTGCTAATAAGCTTGTTTTTTTTTAGTGCCCTTTGACATTCCTATCACTTTATATCCAGTAATCTTAGCTTGGCCCTCCATCCAGCTTGGTAGATATGATAGTTGGCTTAAAACTTCTTGACTAACAATGAGGTTGCTTTCTTTTTGCAGATGACTGGAGTGGTCTGGGGGGCTCCTGTGTTGTATCTCTCGGTAACTCCTTAAAAAACGAGGCTCTTGTTAATGTAGACAACCATATGCCAATGAGGATCGCTGTGGACAGCTGTGTGGCATTATTTGCTCTGGACCCCAATTCCACCCCTCGATATGAACTCATTAACAATTATGGGTAAATATTCCTGTTCTGTGACCTTGTAGGTCCATCTCAACTATAAACAGCTGAGGGGGGGAGCAGATGTGAATCCCTAAAAACCCAACCTTGACAGACCCTTTCCAACAGGATATGAGGGTTAGAACATAGTCTTGTATCTCCTTGTTCTGGTGACCTCACTTCCTGTGAAGTCATCAAAAAATATCTAATTGCAACAATTCAACCCCTCCCGCAATAAAAACCTTTCTAGGATTTAGTACTTTATTTTGAGGTGAGAGGGCTTTGACTTTTTCAATTGGGCCCCACTATGGCCCTGTAGCTTGTACATCTACAAATTCAAGTGTATGTCCATGTGGCAATCTGGTCCAAGTTCTTGTTTCTCTCCACAGAAGAGTGATCGGGGGAGGTGATCCACAAACTGCTCCTGGGCCCCATTTGGATCATCGATTCAGAGGCTGAACTCCAACCTGAAAGTGGCCAGGCTCTTGCTGTGCATGCTGACCCTGAACAAGAAGTGAAGCCAAGGAATGGTGATGACTGTGGGAGGCCTGTGGGTGACTATTGATGGGGGGGCTGTGCTAACCTGGAAACTTGGATCAAGAAAATGTAATGTGGCCAATGTACAGCAATAAAACGTATTTACTTGCATATAAAGATTTCTGAATCGCTTTCTTGTGGTAAAAGCAGAGTAATGTCCTGCTAAAAGAATTTCTCTAGATGAGTTGTCAAATGTCTTCTAAACTTGCCAATGGTTGCCACAGATGGGGTTTGTGCTGTCAGTCAATGGACTCTACATTCAGGAACTTTCAATTTTAAAAGCACTGGTTAACCTTTCATGACAGTCTGGGTCCTTTCTCCTCCCCAACTGACCATTAACAGAACGTGAGGAGACTTCTCCCCCCTCAGTTGTGCTACTGTGCCCCCCTATTTAAAGATTCTTTGCCTGCTGCTGTGACAACTAGATTCGGTGGGAATGGGGTCTCAGTGATATTGGTAAGAGTGTGTGTGGGGGGGGGGTGTCACATACCCACCACAATGGGCACCAACAGATGGGTTATATCCTTTTCCAACTTTAGCTGGAGTTGCACTTGTAGGTGTGTATATAGCCATTGAGTTGCATCTCCTGGAGGTTCTATGGACTAAGCTGTCTGGGCACCACCATGTCTGAGTTGCTAGAGAGCCCTTCTCCATAGAATTTTCTTGGTAGACTTTTTTTTTTTTTTTTTTTTTTTTAGAAAGGAAGGTTGCTAGTGTTTCCTACTGGTGGTGGTCTACTACCCTATATTACCAAACATATTGGGCCACCTGCCTTTACATGAACTTTAATGGCATCGCTGTTGAAAATTGAGTTGGCCCATCCTTTGCAGCTATACCGGCTTTAACGCTTCTGGGAAGACTGTTCACAAGGTTTAGGAGGGTGTCTATAGGAATGTTTGACCATTCTTCCAGAAGTGCATTTGTGAGGTCAGCCACTGATGGATGAGAAGGCCTGGCTCAGTCTCCTGATGCCAGCAATGGGGCACCATTCCTCCCACTGATGCCAACAATGGGGTGCTATTCCACCTACTAAAAACAATGATGGGGTATTAGTTACTCCCATTGAGGGCATGGCATTTTCTAAAGGACTGTAAGCTGGCCCTTTGTTTAGAAAGTTTGGAGACCCCTTAGAGCAGGGGTAGGCAACTTTAAAGAGGTGGAGATCTACCTGAACAACAGGGGAGAAGTCAAAGATCACTGAGACAGTGTTGCCTCTTTTTATACCTGATTTAAACCTCCTAATTGCTTTACTACCGTGTCACAATCATGTGTATTGCATGGTAATCATGGGTTTAAATCAGGTGGGGAGGAGGTAACATTGCCTTCTCACCACCTGTTAAACACACTTGGATTAATTTTCAGAGGAGGAGCAGCAGTGCCTGCTGCACTTGTGAAATAAGGCTTTAGTTGCATTCGGCAGCGGCACCCTTAGGGCTCGTTCACATGTAAAGTTGGGGGGGGGGGGGGGGGTTGAAGCATGTTTGTTTTTACCACCCCCTACTTTCTACCTCCTGAGGCAGGAGCCAAAGATGTACACATGCCCCATCAGGCGTTAAAACCCCTGTTGCTTTTGGTAGGTGCTACTGCCTGTCAAACATGACCCATTCAAGTAAATGGGGGGGGGGGCGCACCTATACTTTTTATGCCCAGTTTCACACAGACCTGCTGCTGGCACCACTCTGGAGACCACTAGCCGGTAAAAGAGGTGGAGTGCAGTTGGTATCACTTCGCATGGGACAGGCCCCGGAGGCAGCATTTGCTTTTGCGGCCCTTGCTTCCCTACTACACCTCCCCAACTTTACAAGCAGTCCCCCTGTTTGATGCTCTGGGATGGTGGGTCAGCAAGCCCAGACCGCGATCTACCGGTCACCTGTCCCCGATCTAATGGTTGCTGAGCCCCCTCTGTTCTAGGAGCTCTAATTAAATATATATAATATTTAGGAGTTCCAAGTAATGTTCTAGGAAAATAAAGATATTTACACGTAGGAGAGAAATGCCAGAATTGGCCCAGTAGGGAAGTAAAGCACTTTTGGTGATGTGTGTCCTGTTCTTGTCGGAGGAAGTGTCGATGTCTCAAACGGTCCGGGAAGAACATTTTAGGAAATCATGCCGCAGCTTCCCAAATGGGGTTACAGCTGCTACCCACACTAAAGCTTCAGGCCCTAAAAGTGGCCTACAGCCTTGATATGGGGGCTTAGCGTGTCTAATTGGCAGGCCTGGAACCCCTGCTTGGCTTACCTTACCCAAAAGCTCCTCACTATAATGGTGTAAATCTGGGCTTGCACCAAGCTAGGAAGATGAGGTGAGAGCTACAAATCCAAGGAGAATAGGCCTGCTCTCAGCGAGTAAGGATCAGAGAATGGTTATAAAAAAAAAAAAAAAAAAAAAAAAAAAAACACCCCAAGATAGACTCCCCCATCAGTTCACAATGGAATGGACAGCTGTGCTCCAAGGGTTGACCACACTTCAATGGCCAAGAAAATCCAAACTTCATTGTGTAAAATCCGTGTCACAAAGACATCAGTTTCTAGATACAGGATGACAACAGATAATGCATTTCCTGCAGAATGCGCGTAGTCATAACAATGACTAAGTGTCTTCTGCGTGAAACGCGTTACCTGCTGCCTTTGTGATATTGATTGTACACAAAGTTTAGATTTACCTGGCCATCGGAGTGTGGTCAACCTTTTGTTCTTTGGATTATAGCCATCACAGATCGGGCCTGCACCTGATCGCACAGTGGAGGGGTTGATATATGGTGGTGGGGGACCTGGAGCGGTGCTGGTCTTTCACTCCAAGGGACATCGCCACCACCAAATATACTTTTTTTCGGCTGTTGATGTCACAGAGAGCAGAAATGACCATTTTGTGTCACTCCCATGGCTGAATGGATTGGTGGGGATCAAGAAATGGGGGGGGGGGGGGCATTAGGTGACCCTTAACCTGACTAAAACTAACCTCACTTCCTCCAGCACTGGGAAGCACAGATACTGAATCCTCACTCCTCTGCTGACAGTACCGTGGGCCCCCCCCTGCAGAGAGATAGTCATGCCCCACTGTACATACACTGTATTGTTAAAAGTAATGCAAGACCCCACAAATGCTCTTCTGGAAGAATGTTCAAACATTCCCATAGACACCCTCCTAAACCTTGTGAACAGCCTTCCCGGAAGAGTTGAAGCTGTTATAGCTGCAAAGGGTGGGGCCAATTCAATATTGAACCCTACAGACTAAGACGCCATTAAAGTTCATGTGTGTGTAAAGGCAGGCGTCCCAATACTTTTGACAATATTGCGCATCTCTAGGACTAAGCCCTAAAGGGTGAAACATGTCAGAGAGGGGCAGTCTCCTGGAGAAATGAGCTGTCTTGCTTTTACGACTGAATAAAAAAATTAACCGATCCTAGGGACGTCATTGGTGAACGGCTTCTCTTTTGTTGGGGTGTCATCACAAAGCAACGACAGGCTCTTTAGAGCGGCACCCTGTTTCCGGTTGGTTTTGCAACAGTGGAGGCTTGGCGCAGTGACTCCTCCTACAAGACTCGCTGGAAGTAGACACGCACTTCAGAAAATTTCGCTTCAGGTCCGTCCGTCAATTACAAAATTTGTTTTCAGATGCATTTGTTAATGGACCTCTTCGTTTTTGGAATTTGTTTGGCCTCCTTCGGATTCCTTAAGAAGAGCCGGTTAAGGAGCAGGTGGCCACCATGTCCTTCATTACCACGACTCGTCTGCTGCCAGCAGAATGTTAAAACAAGTGGCAGTTAAAAAAACAAAACAAACCAGAGTGGGTGGCCCCCCCAGTCCATACCAGACCCCCCCCCAAGCACCTTGCCCCCCAGTCCACTATGAGGATGGGGTGCACTTTTTTTGCCCCATATTCATTCACATTGGGGGGGAGGGAGCCCCAGATTCCAATAAGCCAACCCCCCCCCACGTCCTCACTGGGCCAGGGTTGTGGGGATGAGGCCCTTATCAACATAAATATGGCCGGCTCATCCCCACTCTTTCCTGGCCTGCTTGCTCGGGTAAGGGTCTGGCATTGATTTTGGGGGGCAGTGGGAACCCTACTCCCTTTTTAATTATTTTGTGTGGTGTTCCCCTTAAAATCCATACCATCCAAAAGGTCCTGATATGGATTGGGGGGGGGACCACCACACTTTTTTTTTTTTTTACGCAGGTTACATTATGCTGGTAGCGAGGAATCCCACTGACAGCAGAGGAGCCATGGTTGTTAAGGACTCTGCAGCCACCCGCACCTTAACAACCAGCTCTTCTCAATGAATCCGAATGAAACAAAATGAACACATTAATTTGTTAATTTCCTTTCAATTTTTTTTTTTTCAGATTCGTTACCATGTCCATCTGGAAATTCAGAGACATCCAAACCTCCAAAAACTGAAATTTGTTAATTTAGTGTCTTTGGGATTTATTGAGAAGAGACGGTTGTTAAGGACTCTGCAGCCACCTGCTCCTTAACAACTGTGACTCATCTGCTGTCAGTGGGATTCCTCGCTGGCAGCAGAATGTAAACGGCATATAAAAAAAAAAAGCGCGGTGGCCAATCCATAAGGGGAACCCCACACCAAAAAAAAAAAAAAAAAAAATGGTGTAGGCCTCCCACTGCCCCCCAAAATCCATGCCAGACCCTTACCTGAGCAAGCAGGCCGGGAAAGTGGGGACGAGCCGGCCATATTTATGTGGATAAGGGCCTCTTCCTCAGAACCCTGGCCCAGTGGTTGCTGAGGCGGGGGGCGGAATATGGCTCATCAGCATATGGCCCCCCCCAGATCTCACCCCCCCCATGTGAATGTAGCATGGGGTACATACCAAAAGAAGTGTACTCCATACTCATAGGGGGGGAGCTGGTATCTAGGGACAAGGTGCTTTGGGGAAGGGGGGGTCTGGTATGGATTTTGGGAGGCAGTGGGATCCCTACGCCTTTTTTTATTTTGGTGTGGGGATCCCCTTAAAATCCATAAAGTGTGATGCCCCCCCCCCCCATCATCACCAAAGGGCCTGATATGGATGGGGGGGGGGGGGGGGGTGGAGACTACCACACTTTTATGCGGTTTACATTCTGCTGGCAGTGGGGGAATCCCGCTGACAGCAGATGAGTCATGGTTGTTAAGGGGGCGGGTGGCTGCAGAGTCCTTAACAACCGGCTCTTCTCAATGAATCCGAATGAAACGAAATTAACCAATTTATTTGTTAATTTCCTTTCAATCTTTTTTTTCAGATTCGTTACCATGTCCATCTGGAAATTCAGAGACGTCTAATGCCACGTACACACGGTCGGACTTTACGGCAGACTTTGCCCGGCGCACTTCAACGTACTTTACGACGGACTTTCTGAATGAACGGACTTGTCTACACACAATCCCCCAAAGTCCATCGAATTCGTACGTGATGACATACGACCGGACTAAAACAAGGAATTTGATAGCCAGTAGCCAATAGCTGTCCTAGCGTGGCTTTTTGTCATCGAACTAGCATACAGACGAGCGGACTTTTCGACCGGACTCAAGTTCGACGGATAGATTTAAAACATGTTTCAAATCTAAGTCCGTCCAACTTTTGAGAAAACAAAGTCCGCTGGAGCCCACACACGATCGAATTGTCCGACCAAATTCCGTCCGCCGGGCAAAGTCTGCCGTAAAGTCCGCTCGTGTGTACGTGGCATAAGTCTCCAAAAACTGAACATTTCAGATGAAAAACAAACTGAATCTCCCACGTCCCACTGAAAGTGATATTCCAAGACTCGAACATTGTCCCCCCCACCGTTCTCCGTCCTACCCCCCCTTCAAGGAGGCTGAGAGCACATCAGCTTTGAAGTCATGAAACCCAACCAACCTATCCTCCCAACCTGCATGGACGCCAACGTCCTGGTGTAACGCCATTCACCAACCAACCCTGGAAATCACTGTGAGCAGCCAAGACAAAGAGACCAATAAGGAGCAAGTGCAGCCAGCCATCTGATCTTAAATTAACATTGTAACTTTAATAACGGAAATGTATAAATACAAATGTAAACATTGGGAACTGGAACGTGCAACTGTGCAATAAAGTACTGCTTCCCCGGTGGCATTTAGGCGTCATTCGGCTCCACCACAATGACATCATCACTAGAGGAATTCAAGATCTCTGGAATTAAAAAAAGAGAAATACAGAATTATAAATGAGCCTGAAAGCCTGCTGTGCCCATTATGAGGGGTCCCCACCATCCCTGTGCTGAGTTCCCAGGTCTGTACACCACGCTGTGCCCATTATGAGGGGTTCCCACCATCCCTGTGCTGAGTTCCCAGGTCTGTACACCACGCTGTGCCCATTATGAGGGGTTCCCACCATCCCTGTGCTGAGTTCCCAGGTCTGTACACCACGCTGTGCCCATTATGAGGGGTTCCCACCATCCCTGTGCTGAGTTCCTGGGTCTGTACACCCGCTGTGCCCATTATGAGGGGTTCCCATCATCCCTGTGCTGAGTTCCCGGGTCTGTACACCCGCTGTGCCCATTATGAGGGGTTCCCACCATCCCTGTGCTGAGTTCCCGGGTCTGTACACCCGCTGTGCCCATTATGAGGGGTTCCCACCATCCCTGTGCTGAGTTCCCGGGTCTGTACACCCGCTGTGTCCATTATGAGGGGTTCCCACCATCCCTGTGCTGAGTTCCCGGGTCTGTACACCCGCTGTGCCCATTATGAGGGGTTCCCACCATCCCTGTGCCAAGTTCCCGGGTCTGTACATTCGCTGTGCCCATTATGAGGTGTTCCCACCATCCCTGTGCTGAGTTCCCGGGTCTGTACACCCGCTGTGCCCATTATGAGGGGTCCCCACCATCCCTGTGCTGAGTTCCCAGGTCTGTACACCACGCTGTGCCCATTATGAGGGGTTCCCACCATCCCTGTGCTGAGTTCCCAGGTCTGTACACCACGCTGTGCCCATTATGAGGGGTTCCCACCATCCCTGTGCTGAGTTCCCAGGTCTATACACCCGCTGTGCCCATTATAAGGAGTTCCCACCATCCCTGTGCTGAGTTCCCAGGTCTGTACACCACGCTGTGCCCATTATGAGGGGTTCCCACCATCCCTGTGCTGAGTTCCCAGGTCTGTACACCACGCTGTGCCCATTATGAGGGGTTCCCACCATCCCTGTGCTGAGTTCCCGGGTCTGTACACCCGCTGTGCCCATTATGAGGGGTTCCCACCATCCCTGTGCTGAGTTCCTGGGTCTGTACACCCGCTGTGCCCATTATGAGGGGTTCCCATCATCCCTGTGCTGAGTTCCCGGGTCTGTACACCCGCTGTGCCCATTATGAGGGGTTCCCACCATCCCTGTGCTGAGTTCCCGGGTCTGTACACCCGCTGTGCCCATTATGAGGGGTTCCCACCATCCCTGTGCTGAGTTCCCGGGTCTGTACACCCGCTGTGTCCATTATGAGGGGTTCCCACCATCCCTGTGCTGAGTTCCCGGGTCTGTACACCCGCTGTGCCCATTATGAGGGGTTCCCACCATCCCTGTGCCAAGTTCCCGGGTCTGTACATTCGCTGTGCCCATTATGAGGTGTTCCCACCATCCCTGTGCTGAGTTCCCAGGTCTGTACACCCGCTGTGCCCATTATGAGGGGTTCCCACCATCCCTGTGCCAAGTTCCCGGGTCTGTACACCCGCTGTGCCCATCAGGAGGGGTTCCCACCATCCCTGTGCTGAGTTCCTGGGTCTGTACACCCGCTGTGCCCAGTATGTGATAGAGAATCTATAGTCAGTAACTTCCATGTGTTCATTAAGAGCCGAAAAAGGTGAGAAGGAAAAGTTGTGATCCAATCACCAGATGAGAGAAATAAGTAAAATACGGTGACATCACGCTGTGTACCGGAGTTGTCGGCGGCCCGTTTCGCACCATCCTGGAGTGCTCCGCTCTCCTCCTCGCTGTCAGAACTGATGGTGATGACCTCCTTGGAGTCGTCAAAGACGGAGCTGGTGGACACTTCGTCCTTCATGTAGTAGAAGCAGCCACGTGGGGAGTAGATGCTGCTGTCCTCCATGGAAGACACGAGGCTGCCCACTTCGGAGGCCGTGCAGGTGGAAGAGTCGGTGGAGGATGTTAGGGAGGAGGACGAGGAATCCACCGAGGGTGACTGGCTGGAGGCAGCGGCTGATTTGTTGGAGGGGGAGGAGGCGGCGGGTGATTTGTTGGAGGGGGAGGAGGCGGCGGCAGGGTCGTCACCGCTTCCCAGGCAGATTTTGGAAAAGCTCTCCTCCAAGCTGTCGGCCATGGTGGAGGTTTGCAGAGGAGGAGGTGGAGACGGGTTGTCGGCCAGCTGCAGCTCCGGGCTGTGATTGACATCTGCCCGCGTGACTTCGATGGACTCATCTGGCGGGTAGGTACCTCAGTTACATCCAGATTCTCAATCCCACCACTGATCACCCGTGTGTGAGGGGGTTTGCTACCTTCAAAAAAGGTGATCGGTGCTCAACCAAAAACAGACACAACCTGGGATTTACGTATCTCACCTATTCTGGGGGTGAAAGCCCTACACCCAATATGGAAGTGTTAAACCCCAACCGGGGAGATGCAATGGCTTGTCCTTCACCCAACTTTTGACCAGGACATTGTGAGGTGAGGTGAACTGATCGACTGGGACTGCATGCCTCATAATTCCTTGCACATGGCACTGGAGGAGCAGGCAAAAATGAAGGACTCCCACCACTCGATACATAAGGATCCCGGCCACACTTGTGCGGCACCCGAGTGGGCACAACGATAAGAACTCAAGCCACACTTGTGCAGAAGCACCCCAAAAAGGACCCCAAGCCATACTGCACAGCATGGTACTCTTGCACCCCAAGAACCACACCGGCAACGTTAAGGGCTTGTTTACACTTGCTTCAACATTAACACACATTCAAGAGCCTACCGCTTCAACGTGCTTTTTTTAATGTTTTTGAAGCTTCGCAAATGCCCCGTGTGTCATTGATTTTCTATTTGATTTAAAGGGGCCCAACAGAACCTAAAAACAGTGATACCTCCCCCCCCCTCCACTCAACACATCCCCAGCTTATTAGTACCCTCCTGCAGCAGATCCCCAGCTTATTAATACTCCCAGCTCCGTCTGCTGATGTCCCACTATGTAGTACCCCCAGCTCTGCTGATCCCCCCCCCACTTGTGACATCTCCTACTTTTTGCATCTGCACCGGTCCCCCAGCTCTGCTGATGCTCCACTCGGTAGTAGACCTCCCAGCTCTGCTGATCCCCCACTCACTAGTAAACCCCCCAGCTCTGCTGATGCCCCACTCACTAGTAAACCCCCCCAGCTCTGCTGATCCCCCACTCACTAGTAACCCCCCCAGCTCTGCTGATGCCCCACTCACTAGTAAACCCCCCCCAGCTCTGCTAATGCCCCACTCACTAGTAAACCCCCAGCTCTACTGATGCCCCACTCACTAGTAAACCCCCCCAGCTCTGCTGATCCCCCACTCACTAGTAAACCCCCCAGCTCTGCTGACCCCCCACTCACTAGGAACCTCTCCAGCTCTGCTGATGCCCCACTCACTAGTTAAAAACCCCCAGCTCTGCTGATGCCCCACTCGGTAGTAACCCCCATCTCTGCTGATCATCCCCACCCAGTAGTAACCCCTATCTTTGCTGATCCTTTTCTCTCTCTCTCTGGTCCACACTCATCTCCTACTATACTGCTCCCCACGTGTGACATCTGCTAGTTTCTCCTGCTCTGGTCCCCCCAGCTCTGCTAATGCCTGACTCAGTGGTAATCCAATCCCCAGCTCTGCTGATCCCCCACTCTCTGGTCCCCCCTCTCACCTCCTGCTATATTTCTCCCACACTGCTCACCACGTGTGATTCTCCGGCTCGGTCCCCCAGCTCTGCTGATCCTCTGCTCCCTCAGTCCTCTCTCTCCGGTCCCTGCTCACCTTCCTCTATAGGTTTCCCATGTTGCACACATGTGCCGTCTTGCTAGTTGCTCCGCTCAAGTTTGGACCCCGCTCACCTTCCTTCTGCACCACATCAGATGTGACATCTGCACCAGACACTCCCAGAATATATACACAACCCGGAAGTGACTGCTGATGACATCTTTCCAGTTTGCTTGTTAGTTTCCCCAGTGCATCCTGGGATATCTCAAATGTACAATACCTCCAAAACAAAGCAAAACGAACGCTGAATAAAAGCCTCTCAAAAGCTTCAGGTGCTGTTAGCGAGCGTTGTCAGATTTCTATGGAGGCTTTGAAGCACCAAAAAGCGCCATGGGATGGCACTCTAGCGGGCGCGTTAAGGACACCATCCCCAATGCGTGCCCCAAGCATGGTACTTTAGCGGGCACATTAAGGACCCCAGCCCCAATGCATGTTCTAAGCACCACACGCGAGGGGGCACAATAAGGACCCCCAGATACACTGTGCATGCACACCTTTAGCATGACACTCAAACAGGCACAGTGATAGGGATCCCAGCCACACTACCCATCCAAGGCACAGCACTCTTCCGCCTTTAAGCACCGCCCCTGAGCGGGCACAATATTAAAGGACCCCAGCCACAATGCATGCCATAAGTGGCCATATGGATAGGAACCCTCACACATGACAACAACCCAGAAGCACGCATAGCGGGTGGCTCCATTGAGACCCTTGCAAGGCAACGTAGCCACCTTTGGAGGGTTTGAGAACACTTTATATGCCATACTCGACTTATTAGAGGCAGTATAGGTTTACTTTTTTTTGGGGTGGTGGTGGTGGGGGGGGGTGAGGTGATTCATGCATTCATAGATGGTGACAATGACAAATGCCGCTTACCAGACTCTAGCCGGTGTTCCTCCTCTTGTAGTTTGGCAAAGCTAGTGGGTTCTGGCTTCTCAGACATGCTGGTGACTTCCGCCTGTCGGGGGGACATGCAATGAGCCTACTGGGTGACACGATTGTTGTTTGTGAGAATTCACAGCCGAGAATGTGCCTCACCAAAAGTCGGGATACCACCGTCTCACCGTCGTCAGACTTCACAGGACTTTTCCGTTGCTCTACTGCAAGTCCCAGGCGAATGAGTTCCTGGCCGATATCCAGCATCTGCAACAAGGAAGAGAGTCAAGACTGGAGATGGGGCCACAAAAAGTACCAGAGGAACCAGCCTGACTGTCCCTGACCCAGCCCAACCGTGCTTGCCCCCGACCCCTTGCATTCTTTGGCCTTCAGTTCGGTCAATCATGGAGGCTTAGCATTACATGTGGGCGTTACCTATGCAAATACAGCCTTTGCCTAGGAACGCCCACTCCCCCCAGACTGATACCCGCCCATCAAGGCATTTTCATATTAGCAAGATTAAAGCATGGGGGCATCTCCACTCACCGGGTCCCTGGATGGGTCGTATAGCTGGATCTGAAAGTGGGAGACCCCTGGGGACGGGAAACTAGCTATCTTGGCCAACAAGGGTTTCCATTTAGCACAGTGCACCAAGGTATCAAACATGTCCAGCGCCTCAGATGACCACTTCCCACCTGCCACAAAAAAAAGACACAGACAGTGGAATGAACTGACAATTTGGATACGCCAAACTTGTGGGTTACAGATGAGGGGTCTGCGACTCACCGTTTGGAGCGACATACGCGAGGCCACATTCCACCGCCTGGAATGGCAAACTGAGAAAGTCACTCCTGAAAAGGAAACACAAATCAAATGTTTTTCAGAGGAGAAACAAGACTCAAGACCAAGGCCTGTAGTCCATACATAATTGCAAGACAAGATCACCAAAAGAAAGCCTTGGTTGTGCTAGGAAAACAGCGTATGTATTACTGTATCTGAAGTAACTGCAAAGATTTTGCCGAAAAATTAGGTCCATATCAGGAATGTAAAAACTGATCTACTCCATTGGGTGTGTGTGTGTGTGTGTGTGTGTGTGTGTGTGGGGGGGGGGGGGGGGGGGGGGAGAGGGGGGGGGGGTTAGGGATGAGAACTGAAGATCAAGATTTTGAAAATGTCTGGGAATTTGTGCCCATTTGTGAGGTCAGGTACTGAAGTTGGCTGAGGAGACCTGGCTCATAATCAGCATTCCAATTCATCCTAATAGTGTTCCGTAGGGCTGAGATCATGCCTCTTGGCTTTGTGAGTTCCTCCACACCGAACTGGTCAAACTGGGAATGTTTCCCACAATTTGTGCCCATTAGTGAGGTCAGCTACCGAGGTTTGATGAGAAGACCTGGTTTGCGTGCCACACATTGAGCACCAAAAAAGACCTGGCTAATGTTCAGTAGGGTTGAAATCAGGGCTCTTAGCTCTCTGAGTTTCTCCACACCAACCTGGGAATGCTTCCCACAATTTGTACCCATTAGTGATGGGCAGGTACCGATGTTGAATGAGAAGACCTGGCTTATGTGCCTCACATTGAGCACCAAAAAAGACTTGTCTGACAATCACAGTTCCAATTCATCCCAAAGGTGTTTAGTAGGGTTGAGATCTGGGCTTCTTGGGTTCTGTGAGTTCCTCCAGACCAAACTGTTCAAACCTGGAAAGTTTCCCACAATTTTTGCCCATTAGTGAGGGCAGGTACCAATGTTGAATGATAAGACCTGGTTTGGGTGCCACACATTGGGCACCAAAAAAGACCTGGCATTTCAATTCACCCCAAAAGTGTTCAAGTAGGGTTGAGGTCAGGGCTCTGTGCAGAACAGTAAAGTTCCTCCAAACCAAACTGGTCAAACCATGTCCTTATGGAGCTGGCTCCACTCTTACGGGGACACATTGTGGGAAACATTTCTAGAAGTGAGAGCAGGTACCAATGTTGGATGAGAAGACCTGGCTTATGTGCCACACGTTGGGCACTGAAAAAGGGCTTGGCTCACAATCGCTGGTCTAATTCTTGCCAATGGTGTTCAGTAGGGTTGTGGTCAGGGCTCTGCGTAGAACACATTGGTTCCTTCTCACCAAACTGGGTCACATGATGTCTTTATGGAGCTGGCTTTCTACACAGGGGTACATTCAGGGTGGAACAGAAAAGGGTCTTCAAACGGTTACCACAAGGTTGGAAGAGCCCAATTGTCTACAATGTCTTTGGTATGGTGGAGTATTAACAGGACTGTCCACTGGAGACACCTGAAAAAAAACATTCACGTATGGCCATGAAGCTTTCTCCGTGGTATGCCAGTGGTACGGCCATGAAGCTTTCTCCGTGGTATGCCCGTGGTACGGCCATGAAGCTTTCTCCGTGGTATGCCCGTGGTACGGCCATGAAGCTTTCTCCGTGGTATGCCAGTGGTACGGCCATGAAGCTTTCTCCGTGGTATGCCAGTTGTACGGCGATGAAGCTTTCTCCATGGTATGCCAGTTGTACGGCGATGAAGCTTTCTCCATGGTATGCCAGCACTATGACCAAGACTGTTTCTCCATGGTATGCCAGCGGTATGACCATGAATGTTTCTCCATGGTATGCCAGCACTATGACCATGACTGTTTCTCCATGGAATGCCAGCACTAGGACCATGACTGTTTCTCCATGGTATGCAGCACTAGGACCATGACTGTTTCTCCATGGTATGCAGCACTATGACCATGACTGTTTCTCCATGGTATGCCAGCTATATCACACTCTTGGCTATATAATGTTAAGAACATTAATCTAGCATTACCTCAATATAAATCATTAGTAGACCCAAATCTAGAATGGGGAGAAATCAGGGGTGTGGGCACTCTATGCATGGCAAGAAGAGAACAATCTTAGAGAACTTTGAATGCAGCAACTGAACCCATAAAGAGCATAAAGAGCTCACTCGCTGGCATATCAGCCCAGAACAAATACACGTGTGGCTAGGTAACGCCCCACTTTCACTTACCTGAGCGGGAAGAGGTGCTCTTTCGGGCATGCCCAGGTGTCACCATAGTCCACGTAATACAAATCAACCGTGCCGCTCTCCGATAATCCCAGGACCTCCGCCCTGTACCAGAAACCGTCATCATGGAACGGAGCCGCCACGATATCCCCGTTCTGAATCTCCGGCATCTTTCCCTGATGAAAAAAAAAACAAAAACAGCCAAGGCAACGCCACGCCTGCCGCAAAGTCAAAGCGCACCTGCCGAAGCGCACGTACTCACCTGCTTCTGCCTCAGGTAAAAGTCGCTCATCTCCGTGGTCAGCTTGTCGAGCTGCGAGGCGCGTGAGCCGAGGATCTGGATCCAGAAATGTTTGGGGTTCTCCGAGGCGGACACGCACACTTCGACGTGCTCACCGGCGCGGAAGTTGAAGTCCGGGCTGGGAACTGGAAGGTGGACATACAAAGGAAAGATCGATTCAAGATCTAATACCAAAGGGGGATCGCCAAATCAATTGCATACGACTTGTGCTCCCCTCAGATTCTAGTTTCTCTTTAGGTCCCCCCTCCCAATCACCAGAGCCAAGCCCTTCCCCCCTTTTTCATGATGGCATATACAAGGGCAGATATAAAGATGAGAGAGATAGGTCCAGCCTAGTCCTAGAGGGGGAGCCCCCCCCCCATAGGCAAATTAGGTCCTTTGGTAAAAGTGAAACTAGTATCATAGAGGTGCACTAGAGCATAAAGCAATGAAGTTGTGATTCAAACCCATCAAGGCCCCATCATCACAGCTCACCACCCATCATATGATATATAGAGCGCCCCCTACCCTCAAACTTGTAGATGTTGAATGTAGTGTTGGCAATATTTCGGGGCTCGGAGTCCTGGTCCATTCTTTCCTCCGGAGAGTCGGCAGTGTGGAAACTATCCGGGGAGCCCGTGCTCGGGGTGGCGCTCTCCTTGGCGGGGGGCTGCTTGTCTTTCTTCTTTACGGCGATTATAGTCTTCCTGTGCGACCGGAAGTTGGAAGAAACCGCCGGATTCTTCCAGATGGAGGCGTCTTCTTCCACCACCTTCTGGATCAGAGTCTGTGAGCGAGGATAGGAGGAAAAAAAATAAGCATTAAACATTCAATCAGATCATTTCATTTTTAACCCCTCCAGTACTGGGCACCGTCACCCCCCCTTCCTGCCCAGGCCGATTTTCAGTTTTCAGCGCCGTCACACTTTGAATGACAATTGCGCGATCATGCAACACTATATATATATTTATTATCACTTTTTTCACACAAGTAGAGTAGTGTCATCATATAACTGGTGTGGTGGTGACTAGTGACAGTATGTAAAAAAAAAAAAAAAAAAAAATTTCTATATTTTTTCTTTAATTTTTTTTTTCATGACGTGACGCCCTCTGTCGAAGTCAGACGAAACGCATCAGGGCGTGGCTTACGCGACGTAGGAAGTGACGTGTGCTCTCCACCTGAGCCATCTGCACAACCAGGAAGTGACCATCGTCTCCTGTATAGCGGCGCTGGCATCTCATGGTGAAGTTTACACAGTATCACTACCTGCTTGCTTGATTGATTGCTCTTTTTTGAAGTTAATCGATGTACGTGTATTTATTGAAGGGGGGTTGCTGTTTTTACATGTGGAAGGGTATACAGTTAATAAAACAGGATTACGCTACGTGCACTTTTCTTTCCGTTTTTTGACCTACTGTGAACCCTGAAAATCCGTGACCCTTCATGAGTGATGTTAACAACAAGTTGCTGGCAAAGATTAATATTCTGAATGCCTTATTACTCCCCAATTCTGGTGAGTTTAACCCCCTAGGGGGAGAGTGCTTGCACCGGGTGGATTTCCTAGTGATCAGTGGAAGGTGCATGCTGAGGAATGTTTTCATGATCACTTGATTAATATTTTTTGAACTACACATTGAACTTTACATCACTGCCTTTTACACTTTCTCCTAAGGGACTTTCTTTTGCAAAATTTTCCCTTTGCATGTGTTGTTGGCCGCATGTTTTAGCTGATAACTGCTCAACACAAGCGCCGTCTAGTGTGACAATTTAGTCTATTTTTAGATCATTTGTAACACAGTGTTTATATTTATGTATTTTGTTTGAGACGGCTGCTCTTTTTCCCTGGTCTCCTCTCTGCATAGCTGCAAAGTGGATTCTGATCATTTATATGTATTTATGAATGTTTAGGAGTATCTACATAGCTGCAAAGCAATGTTTTTTCATATATATGCACTTTTGAATGCCTATTAGTATCTGTTTACACCTATCTGTATTTGGGATCAGCATAGTGACCTGGCGCTGAGTGGTGTTTCTGCAGGCCTGGTGAAACACCTGTATTTTTGATGAAAGAACACATGCCCCGGCATCCCTTTTGATGTGCATGCTCCTTCCTGCTGGCCGCTGCAGACTTTAGCTGTGCAATCTGTTGATCATTTGCTTGATTACACTCTGGGTAGAGTGATCAGCAGATTGCACAGCTAAAGTCTGCACCCACCCAGTGGCCAGCAAGGGGGGGGGGGCATGTATGTTGGAAGGGATTGCCAGGGAGATCAGAGATCAGCTTTAAGTCAACTTAAGCACCTTGGCGGCCTCCACTTGCTTCAGCGTTCCGGTTACGGTGATGCACCTCGCTAGGTCCAAGCAGTTGTCCGGCTGGCGCTCACACTGGATATTAGCTCCGGAGGTTTTACTCATCTCCCGAATCTTCTGTCCTCCTTTCCCTAAAACCAATTGGACAGGAATGGGTCACAGCACAGTCACTACTACATGGTTAATCAATACGGAGTCCTTAGGACCCCAGAAATCATTCGATTTGGCTGCGATATTTTCCAAGTAACGACTAATAAATCCCAGCAAGGCAAAGTTCCATACAAAAGACACTCCCCTTATCCCCAGCAGGAGGAAGGAGGTCCTGATTCCTCTATATAGATCTTTATATCACTAGAGGGGTCACCAGCAGGAGGAAGGAGGTCCCAATTCCTCTATATGGATCTTTATATCACTAGAGGGGTCACCACCAGGAATGAGGTCCTGATTCCTCTATATAGATCTTTATATCACTAGAGGGGTCACAAGCAGGAGGAAGGAGGTCCTGATTCCTCTATATAGAACTTTATATCACTAGAGGGGCCACCACCAGGAGGAAGGAGTTCAGGATTCTTCTACATGGATCTTTATATCACTAGAGGGGTCACCACCAGGAAGGAGGTCCTGATTCCTCTATATAGAACTTTATATCACTAGAGGGATCACCAGGAGGAGGAAGGAGGTCCTGATCCCTCTATATAGATCTTTATATCACTAGAGGGGTCACCAGGAGGAGGAAGGAGGTCCTGATCCCTCTATATAGATCTTTATATCACTAGAGGGACCACCAGCAGAAGGAAGGAGGTCCTGATTCCTCTATATAGATCTTTATATCACTAGAGGGGTCACCAGCAGGAGGAAGGAGGTCCTGATCCCTCTATATAGATCTTTATATCACTAGAGGGGTCACCAGCAGGAGGAAGGAGGTCCCGATTCTTCTATATAGATCTTTATATCACTAGAGGGGTCACCACCAGGAATGAGGTCCTGATTCCTCTATATAGATCTTTATATGACTAGAGGGACCACCAGCAGGAGGAAGGAGGTCCTGATCCCTCTATATAGATCTTTATATGACTAGAGGGGTCACCAGGAGGCGGAAGGAGGTCCTGATTCCTCTATATAGATCACTAGAGGGGTCACCAGCGGGAGGAAGGAGGTCCTGATTCCTCTATATAGATCACTAGAGGGGTCACCAGCGGGAGGAAGGAGGTCCTGATTCCTCCATTTAGGTCTTTAGTTAGACCTCATTTAGAATACGTTGTCCAGATGGGACCCTCAAGCTCCATATTGAGTAGAAACAATGTCTTGCTGGTCGGACATTCAGCTTTCTGTCCCATACAGGCGAAGGAACCCAAGAGTCCCTGACAAAATCAATGGATATGCGTCACCGGCATTATAACACCCCCTCCCCCGCACATACTTCCCATCGGGGGCTCCCGGGAAACGTACCTATAATCCGGCACACAGATCTGGCCGGTAGGTGCAGCTCCACCTCTATCACGGCATCATCCTGTAAGATTCCCGGGAGCAGCTCCTGGGCCTGGCGCACCTGGGCGGGGCTCCCCCTGATCGTCAGCTCTTGGCGCCCATCGGAGTCTATGACTTGGCTCAGCTCGATACGAGTGGACGTTCGTTTTGAGAGCTGCAAGGAAGAAAGAAGTACAGGAACCGGCTCCATTCAGGGGGAGGGAGGAGAGGGGAGGGGAGAGGAGGAACAACAACCGCCCCTTCAAGTCAGGTCTAAAAACTGCAAGACTTATCACCAATTCTCGTACCCCTTTAGGTATGTATGCTCCTTTCCCTGTTGGCCACTAAGCGCCTCCCTGCTGGCGCCGCTGGGTGCTGCAGACCTTAGCTGTGCAATTTGTTGATCACCAATACAGTGTAAACAAGCAATTGATGAGCAGATAGCACAGCACTGAGCGACCAGCAGGGAAGGGCATGCACATCTAAAGGGATGCCGGGAATGTGTTCTTCCATACGATAAGAGGCAACGTTTAAAGGAGCCTGCGAGCCCGTCGTATCAAACTTACAAAGACCAGCAGACAGACCCCGTGATAAAATCACTCAATCCCAATACAATTTTGGAGTTTAGCGCCCCCCCCCCCCCCGGACGGGGGAGGAGGTGGAAGAGACCTCACCTGACCAATGACCTCATCCTCTCCAGCCGGGAGCTGCTTCACCGCGTGCTGCGAAATCTTCATTCGAAGTTCATCCGTATCCTCTGCGCTCTCCGTAGACGCCGGCGCTGGGGGAGGAGACAGACACAGAGAGGTTCAGTAGGGTGGGGGTGGGGCTAGGGACACATTTGGAAATCTCTGGGATGGAGAAAGTTTATGTTCCCCCAATTTAGCAATCAGTAAAGGGCGCAACCATGTACAAGCAACCGCTGCACCGTATAGTGGGATGTTCTGTACACTCCGGAGCCGGGAGTACAGTGAGGAAGGAGGGCAAATAAACTTATATACAATACTAGACTGGTTCTCTTTAAATTTTAAGTTTAGCACCCCTGTTACCCCCCCCCCTCCACATACTACTCTCTTCCTACACCTCATAACCCCTTATACCCTCCCTCATATACATATAGCTCACTTCCTACCCCCTTCCCAACCCCCCTCTGTCCTACCCGACACGATACAAAGTTACCTCTTCCTAACCCCCCCCATACCCCCTACCCTTCCAATACATAAGTGCCCTCTATCTGTCCCCATCACTTCTTCCCTCCTACAGACAGTGCTCACTTCCTACATTACCAATACCCCCCCCCCATATCTCTCTTACCCCCCCCTCCTTTACATAGTGCCTTCATCCTACCCTCATTACCCCCTTGCCCATCTTATACACCATGCCGCTTCCTACCCCAATTACCACCTCTGCCCTCCCCCTATACATCGTGCCCGCTTCCTAACGCTCAGTACCCCCATCCCTACACCCTTATACATAGTGCTCACTTCCTACCCCCATCACCCCCTCTCACCTTCCCCTATACATAGTGCTCACTTCCTACCCCCATCACCCCCTCTCACCTTCCCTCTATACATAGTGCTCACTTCCTACCCCCATCACCCCCTCTCACCTTCCCCTATAGTGCTCACTTCCTACCCTCATCACTCCCTCTCACCCTCCCCTATACATAGTGCTCACTTCCTACCCTCATCACCCCCTCTCACCTTCCCCTATAGTGTTCACTTCCTACCCTCATCACCCCCTCTCACCTTCCCCTATACATAGTGCTCACTTCCTACCCCCATCACCCCCTCTCACCTTCCCCTATACATAGTGCTCACTTCCTACCCTCATCACCCCCTCTCACCTTCCCCTATACATAGTGCTCACTTCCTACCCTCATCACCCCCATCCCTATACCCTTATACATAGTGCTCACTTCCTACCCTCATCACCCCCTCATACCTTCTCCTATACATAGTGCTCACTTCCTACCCCCATACCTTCTCCTATACATAGTGCTCACTTCCTACCCTCATCACCCCCTCTCACCTTCCCCTATACATAGTGCTCACTTCCTACCCCCATCACCCCCTCTCACCTTCCCCTATACATAGTGCTCACTTCCTACCCCCATCACCCCCTCTCACCTTCCCCTATACATAGTGCTCACTTCCTACCCTCATCACCCCTCTCACCTTCCCCTATAGTGCTCACTTCCTACCCTCATCACCCCCTCTCACCTTCCCCTATAGTGCTCACTTCCTACCCTCATCACCCCCTCTCACCTTCCCCTATAGTGTTCACTTCCTACCCTCATCACCCCTCTCACCTTCCCCTATAGTGTTCACTTCCTACCCTCATCACCCCCTCTCACCTTCCCCTATAGTGCTCACTTCCTACCCTCATCACCCCCTCTCACCTTCCCCTATACATAGTGCTCACTTCCTACCCCCATCACCCCCTCTCACCTTCTCCTATACATAGTGCTCACTTCCTACCCTCATCACCCCCTCTCACCTTCCCCTATACATAGTGCTCACTTCCTACCCTCATCACCCCCATCCCTATACCCTTATACATAGTGCTCACTTCCTACCTTCATCACCCCCTCATACCTTCTCCTATACATAGTGCTCACTTCCTACCCTCATACCTTCTCCTATACATAGTGCTCACTTCCTACCCCCATCACCCCCTCTCACCTTCCCCTATACATAGTGCTCACTTCCTACCCTCATCACCCCTCTCACCTTCCCCTATAGTGCTCACTTCCTACCCTCATCACCCCCTCTCACCTTCCCCTATAGTGCTCACTTCCTACCCTCATCACCCCCTCTCACCTTCCCCTATACATAGTGCTCACTTCCTACCCTCATCACCCCCTCTCACATTCCCCTATACATAGTGCTCACTTCCTACCCTCATCACCCCCATCCCTATACCCTTATACATAGTGCTCACTTCCTACCCTCATCACCCCCTCTCACCTTCCCCTATAGTGCTCACTTCCTACCCTCATCACCCCCTCTCACCTTCCCCTATACATAGTGCTCACTTCCTACCATCACCCCCTCTCACCTTCCCCTATACATAGTGCTCACTTCCTACCCCCATCACCCCCTCTCACCTTCCCCTATAGTGTTCACTTCCTACCCTCATCACCCCCTCTCACCTTCCCCTATAGTGTTCACTTCCTACCCTCATCACCTCCTCTCACCTTCCCCTATAGTGTTCACTTCCTACCCTCATCACCTCCTCTCACCTTCCCCTATAGTGTTCACTTCCTACCCTCATCACCCCCTCTCACCTTCCCCTATACATAGTGCTCACTTCCTACCATCACCCCCTCTCACCTTCCCCTATACATAGTGCTCACTTCCTACCCCCATCACCCCCTCTCACCTTCCCCTATAGTGTTCACTTCCTACCCTCATCACCCCCTCTCACCTTCCCCTATAGTGTTCACTTCCTACCCTCATCACCCCCTCTCACCTTCCCCTATACATAGTGCTCACTTCCTACCATCACCCCCTCTCACCTTCCCCTATACATAGTGCTCACTTCCTACCCCCATCACCCCCTCTCACCTTCCCCTATAGTGTTCACTTCCTACCCTCATCACCCCCTCTCACCTTCCCCTATAGTGTTCACTTCCTACCCTCATCACCCCCTCTCACCTTCCCCTATAGTGCTCACTTCCTACCCTCATCACCCCCTCTCACCTTCCCCTATACATAGTGCTCACTTCCTACCCCCATCACCCCCTCTCACCTTCTCCTATACATAGTGCTCACTTCCTACCCTCATCACCCCCTCTCACCTTCCCCTATATATAGTGCTCACTTCCTACCCTCATCACCCCCATCCCTATACCCTTATACATAGTGCTCACTTCCTACCTTCATCACCCCCTCATACCTTCTCCTATACATAGTGCTCACTTCCTACCCTCATACCTTCTCCTATACATAGTGCTCACTTCCTACCCTCATCACCCCCTCTCACCTTCCCCTATACATAGTGCTCACTTTCTACCCTCATCACCCCCTCTCACCTTCCCCTTTACATAGTGCTCACTTCCTACCCCCATCACCCCCTCTCACCTTCCCCTATACATAGTGCTCACTTCCTACCCTCATCACCCCTCTCACCTTCCCCTATAGTGCTCACTTCCTACCCTCATCACCCCCTCTCACCTTCCCCTATAGTGCTCACTTCCTACCCTCATCACCCCCTCTCACCTTCCCCTATACATAGTGCTCACTTCCTACCCTCATCACCCCCTCTCACCTTCCCCTATACATAGTGCTCACTTCCTACCCTCATCACCCCCATCCCTATACCCTTATACATAGTGCTCACTTCCTACCCTCATCACCCCCTCTCACCTTCCCCTATAGTGCTCACTTCCTACCCTCATCACCCCCTCTCACCTTCCCCTATACATAGTGCTCACTTCCTACCATCACCCCCTCTCACCTTCCCCTATACATAGTGCTCACTTCCTACCCCCATCACCCCCTCTCACCTTCCCCTTTACATAGTGCTCACTTCCTACCCCCATCACCCCCTCTCACCTTCCCCTATACATAGTGCTCACTTCCTACCCTCAGCACCCCCTTCCCATCCCCTCTATACATAATACCCACTTCCTACCCCCTTCCTATCCACCCACCGCCGCCCCCCCTACCCATACATAGTGCCCGTTACCTACCCTCCCCTATACTCAGTACCCACATCCCATTGCCCCCATCCCTATACATAGTGCCCACTTACTACAATCATTACCGCTTTCCCATCCCTTCTATACATAATATCCACTTCCTACCCCCCCCCCTTACCACCCCCTCAATACATAGTGCCCACTTCGTACCCCCTTCCCATCCCTTCTATACATCGTTCCTCCTTCCTACCCCCTTCCATACATAGTTCCCCCTTCCCATCCATCCTATACACAGTCCCCCCTTCCTATCCCCTATTATCTCCCTCCCATCTTTCCTATACATAGTGCCCACTGCCTACCCACTACCTCCTTCCTATCCCTCCTATACATAGTGCCCACCCCTATACATAGTGCCCACTTTGTACCCCCTATTATCTCCTTTCCATCTCTCCTATACATAGTGCCCTCTTCCTACCTCCTATAATCTCCTTCCCATCTCTCCTGTACGTAGTGCCCACTTCGTACCCCCTATTACCCCATTCCCACCCCTCCTATACATAGGCCCCCCTTCCTATCCCCTATTACCTCCTTCCCATCCCCCCCTATTACACATAGTGCCCACTTCCTACCCTCATGTGACCCCCACGGAGGATAGGTATATGGGGGATATATTCCGATTTTTTTGGGACCAGTTTATGAAGGTTGTGAGTCCCTGGTGGTATTACCTTGCCCGCTGCGGTACTTGGCGTAGCACACACAGAGCATGGCGGCCCCCGCGGACACCCCGAGAGCCAGCGCCACCTTCTGCCTGGTGCTGAGATCGCTCCAGCCTGCCATGGTGGCACCAGAGACCTGCGGATAAAGGAAGGAGCGTTAGGAGCCCCGTGTACAAGAACAGCCCCCCCCCACCGAAACCTGTGAGGGAGGCGGAGCCGGTGTCACATCCAGCATTACCATTCACTACTTCACTCCAAGACTGTCCCCCTCCGACATGGGAGTCTCACTCCTTCTGCTACATTCTCAAAAACTAAAAAAAAAAAAAAAAAAAGCTACTTGCAGGGGGCGGAGCTGGGAAAGCTCACTGGAAGGTAAACTCCACCTGCCGGAATGATGTCATAGTGACCACATGGAGGGAGGGGGGGGGGCTGACGTCCCTTTACGTCTGCTGGACATTCAGGGGCAAAGAGCGAGCAGTGTTACCCAGGGTGGGGGCAGAAGGGACTTATCCCCCAAGAGTAATACCCCCTATCAAGGCTGACAGAAACTCACCCGCCAGGACAACTACAGGAGACTGAACCCGGCTGCGGGATTCTCCCGGCTATTTAAAAGCTCCGTACCGCCCACTTCCGGGTGTACCAAGATGGCGGCCGCACAGAACATGCGCTCTTCGGACAGGAGGGAGGAGGAGCCAAAGAGAACCCGGGGAGAGACTTGTGTGTGTGTCCGGGCCGTCAGCACTGATCACTCCGGGGTAAGTACCGAGCATATTACCCCCTTCCCCCACTTCATACCCCATAACCAGCACCCCCCCACCCTACAAACCCCGCCCTCACCCTATATACCCCGCCCCCTCTACTCCTCCCACCTATAATCCCCGCCCCTCCCTCCCCAGCCATCAGGACACCCACCTGCCCCGGGTCGGTCCTGTATTCGCCCCCCTGGCCGGGTATTAGTAGTTTTCTAGTATTGGCCTCCGGCGGCCATTTTTCCGGAGACCTGGGCTAGGTGTGGGCGGGGTTCGGCCTCTAGTGGGTGGAGAGCCTGTCACCATGGTTACTGCTCTAATAGGACAGTCTGAGTGTACACAGAGGAGGGTTAGTCACTGGTATTCTCTCCCTGTCATCCTGTGAGGACCCCCTCCCGGGGCTGTCCAGTGTGCTGCCTGAGAACAGACCTCCCCCCCCCGGGGCTGTCCAGTGTGCTGCCTGAGAACAGACCTCCCCCCCCACCGGGGCTGTCCAGTGTCCTGCCTAAGAACAGACCCCCTCCCCGGGGCTGTCCAGTGTCCTGCCTGAGAACAGACCCCCCCCCGGGGCTGTCCAGTGTCCTGCCTGAGAACAGACCCCCCCCCTGGGGCTGTCCAGTGTCCTGCCTGAGAACAGACCCCCCCCCCCCCCCGGGGCTGTCCAGTGTCCTGCCTGAGAACAGATCCCCCCCCCCGGGGCTGTCCAGTGTCCTGCCTGAGAACAGATCCCCCCCCCGGGGCTGTCCAGTGTCCTGCCTGAGAACAGACCCCCCCCCCCCCGGGGCTGTCCAGTGTCATGCTTGAGAACAGACAGACCCCCCCCCTCGGGGCTGTCCATTGTCCTGCCTGAGAACAGACCCCCCCTCCCCCGGGGCTGTCCAGTGTCCTGCCAGAGAACAGACAGACCCCCCCCCGGGGCTGTCCAGTGTCCTGCCTGAGAACAGACCCCCCCCTCCCGGGGCTGTCCAGTGTCCTGCCTGAGAACAGACCTCCCCCCCGGGGCTGTCCAGTGTCCTGCCTGAGAACAGACCCCCCCCCCCCCGGGCTGTCCAGTGTCCTGCCTGAGAACAGACCCCCCCTTCCCGGGGCTGTCCAGTGTCCTGCCTGAGAACAGACCCCCCCCTCCCGGGGCTGTCCAGTGTCCTGCCTGAGAACAGACCCCCCCCCCGGGGCTGTCCAGTGTCCTGCCTGAGAACAGACCCCCCCCCAGGGGATGCCTGAGAACAGACCTCCCAATACTGTCCGGGTGACACGACAGAGAGCCTGGAGTATTGCCCCAGGAAGGGGGACGGAGGGTCAGATGTCAGCCCTGAGCTCAGGCAGGAGACAGGACAGCCTCCAGGGGGCCTCACAGCCTGACAGGGAGAGAATAGCAGCGAGTAACAGTACACACCGCCATCGCTGAGAGTCCGCAACCACCGGGGAGGGGGGATTCCCACAAATATCTGTCCCTCCTACCCACTCCTATATATACTGCCCTCTTCCTACCCCAATTACCCCTCCCCCATTCCTCCTACCCGCTCCTTTATATACTGCCCTCTTCCTACCCCAATTACCCCTCCCCCATTCCTCCTACCCGCTCCTATACATACTGCCCTCTTCCTACCCCAATTACCCCTCCCCCATTCCTCCTACCCGCTCCTATACATACTGCCCTCTTCCTACCCCAATTACCCCTCCCCCATTCCTCCTACCCACCCCTATACATTCTGCCCTCTTAATACCCTTCATTCCCACAACCCCCCCCAATGCCTCCTACTGCCTTATACAGCCCTCTTTTTACCCCCTATAAGCCAATACCCCCCCCACACACACACACACACAGATCAGCTCCTCTGCCTACCCCCCATACGTACCTTTTGCCCCTCCTTCTCTTAATGATCACTGCCCCATTCAACCCTCTTTACCTCTCCATCATGCCTACTGCCTCCCAATGCCCCACTACCCGTCCTCTTCCTCCCCCATACCCTTTTCTAGTTCCCAACCCCCCCACCAACACCCTGGTGACTGTTTTTGGTGACATCTGATGCTTATTGTGTGGTCCTCTCCCCAGAGCTGGTGCCACCATGGAAGGAGACCTGCACAGGCTGGTTTGGAGGCCGGGCCTGGAGGCCTCGCCCCCCGCCGTCGTCACCGACCTGGAGGTGAAGATCGGCTCTCTGGTCACCTTACTCCTCCTGACCCTCATCAGCGGCCTGATCCCCCTCTTCCTGCTGCGCCGCCAAGGGAGCACCGACATCCTGAGTAAGAAACGGGGCCAGGGGGGTGGGGTGGGGGGGCATGAACAACCCCTACACATATCCCCAGGGCAGCCATGGCGGTCTCATTTCAATCTCTGAACTTCTGATATCTCCGCAGGTGCCCGTCGCAGTGCGCTGAGCCTAATCAGCTGTTTTGCCGGCGGCGTCTTCCTGGCGACCTGCCTGCTGGACCTGCTACCTGACTACCTCTCCGGCATCAATGAGGCGCTCGGCAAGTTAAATATAACGGTGAGTATGACGCTCCTATACATCCCAAGGCCCCATCCCAAAGCTTGTAGTACATAGTGGCCTAATCCAGATTTCTGGCTTTTTTTTTTCCCCTCCGGCAGCTCCAGTTCCCTCTGCAGGAGTTCATCTTGGCCATGGGGTTCTTCCTGGTTCTGGTTTTGGAGCAAATCGTGTTGAGCTACAAGGACCAGCCGGGCCCATCAGAAGAGACTCACTCCCTCCTGGCCTCGGAGGTCCGCCACTCCGGCCCGGACCAGCCGCACGTACACGTGGACGTCAACGCGCACTCGGCGGTGCGGGCGGTCATCCTGGTCATGTCGCTCTCCCTGCATTCCGTTCTGGAGGGTCTGGCGGTCGGCCTCCTGCGGGAGAGCGGGAAGGTCCTGGAGATCTGCCTGGCCCTCCTCATCCACAAGTGCATCATCTCCTTCAGCTTGACCTTGAAGCTGAGCCAGGGCCGCCTACGTCCTCGGGTCATCCTGGGCTGCCTTCTGCTCTTCTCCTTCATGACCCCTCTGGGCATCGGCATCGGGGTGGCCCTGACAGAGTCCTCCGACCCCTTGCACCAGCTGGCTCGCAGCGTCCTGGAGGGCATCGCCACCGGCACCTTTTTGTACATCACCTTCCTGGAGATCCTGCCTCACGAACTGAATTCCGGCGACCAGCGCATTGGCAAGGTCGTGGTGATGCTGTGCGGCTTCTCGGTTATCACCGCCATCTTGTTTATCAAGATCTAGGATGGCTTATATACAGGACATTTCCATCTTATCCTTCCCCCTTCCTGAACACTGATGGCAAAGATGGCTGAACGATGGTCACTGAAAAGGACCGACTCATGAGCAGACCCACCAGGGCTCCTCATCCACAAGTGTATCTCGTTCAGCTTGACTTTGAAGCTGTGCCAGGGCCACCTATGTCCTTGGGTCATCCAACGCTGCCTTCTACTCTTCTCCTTCATGACCCCTCTGGGCATCGGCCTTGGGGGTAGCCCTGATGAAGTCTTCTGACCTCTTTCACCACCTGACTCACAGTGCCCTGGAGGGCACCACCACCAGCACCTTCTTGTATACTAACTTCTTGGAAATCCTGCCTCATGAGTTCTGATGACCAGCACATCGGTAAGGTTGTGGTGATGCTGTGGAGCTTCTCAGTCATCACCAGTATCTCGTTTATCAAGATTTAGGATGGGCTATAGACATAACATTTCCATCTCATCCCCCTTTCCCGATCCTTGATGGTCAAAAAAAAGCACCAACCCATGAGCAGACCCACCATGGCTCCTCAACCACAAGTGTATCATCTCCTTTAGCTTGACCTTTCAGCTGAGCCAGTTCTACTTACATCCTTGGGTCATCCTATGCTGCCTTCTCCTCTTTGCCTTCATGACCACTCCTGAGCATCAGCCTTGGGGTGGTCCTGAGGAAATCCTCTGACCCCTTTCACCAGCTGACTCGCAGTGCCCTAGGAGGGCATCACCACCAGCACCTTTCTTGTATACTAACTTCTTGGAGATCCTGCCTCACGAGTTCTGCCAATCAGCTCATCAGCAAGGTTGTGGTGATGCTGTGGAGGTTCCCAGTCATCACCACCATCTTGTTTATCAAGATCTAGGATGGGTTATAGACATAACATTTCCATCTCATCCCCCTTTCCCGATCCTTGATGGTCAAAAAAAAGCACCAACCCATGAGCAGACCCACCATGGCTCCTCAACCACAAGTGTATCTTCTCCTTTAGCTTGACCTTTCAGCTGAGCCAGTTCTATTTACATCCTTGGGTCATCCTATGCTGCCTTCTGCTCTTTGCCTTCATGACCACTCCTGAGCATCAGCCTTGGGGTGGTCCTGAGGAAATCCTCTGACCCCTTTCACCAGCTGACTCGCAGTGCCCTAGGAGGGCATCACCACCAGCACCTTTCTTGTATAGTAACTTCTTGGAGATCCTGCCTCACGAGTTCTGCCAATCGGCTCATCGGCAAGGTTGTGGTGATGCTGTGGAGGTTCCCAGTCATCACCACCATCTTGTTTATCAAGATCTAGGATGGGCTATAGACATAACGTTTCCACCTCATCCCCTGATGGTCAAAGAAAAGGACCAACCCATGAGCAGACCCACCATGGCACCACAACCATCTAAAGACCCAAACCGAGTTTAATTCTGGATTGTAATCAGCAGTTTCCTTTTTTTCTTAACCCTTCAAAATGGTGTTGGCTGTTTCTACTTTGAAGAAAAAGAGAACCATTTTGGATGGTAGTTCAGTGAAATCGTGGCAGATGATGAGGATTTGGCTGAAAAAAAAATTCTGTAAAACAGACATTGGAACAATTTCATCGTGTTTTGACTTTCGGTTTAATCCGGCCTGGAGGGACCTCAGGAGTCAAGTCGCCAGCAGGCCTAAAAATGATAAAGCTGGGCACCCAACCTTTTAAAGCTTCTGCCCCTTTTGGCCAATCCATTTTGAAATCCAACTATGAACCCACTGATACTCACCTTCACCTCGCTCTACTGACCTATTGGAACCTTTGGAAATATCAGGTTCTTCAGGTATGGAGAACAAAGTTTAACTGGGGTGTCAGAAGTCTACAACTCGCCCCACTATGGAGGCAGCCATGATAAATCGGTGGGCTCATCCTCCTACAGGGTAGTCATGTGATGACACAGCACCGTCTCCAATTACAAGGAATGACGGTAAAGAAGATGGAGGCATCAGCCATGATGGCCTGGAGGCTTCATCCTCCTGCAGGGTTTTCATGTGACGGCACAGCTCCAAGTACAGGAAAGTATGGGAAAGAAGATGGCGGAAGCTGCCATGATGGGTTGGAGGCTTCATCCTCCTGTAGAGTAGTCATGTGACTGGACAGCACTGGCTCCAAGAACACGGAATTGGGGGAAAGAAGATGGAGGTAGCAGCCATGATGGATTGGTGGCTTTATCCTCCTGCAAAATCATTAGCGTTAGATGCTCTGTTAGGTTTTTGTTACTTGGGGAGGTTTTGGCCACTACTTCCTGTTTCGGTGACACCCCTACTTCCTGTTCTGGTGACACCTCCCGAGGGTCAGATGTGACAGATTTTGAGCCAAGCCACGAGTTAATGTTCCAGATGTTAATTAGCAACTGCAACGCTATTGGACAGAAACACCACTAGGACCTCCCCCGAGGTTCCAGCATTACCAATTAATTTCCTCACTGGGGTCACCAGCACAGGAAGTGAAGGGGAATCTCAGCAGAAGGGACACAGACAGCATTTAAGACCTTCCCAGTTCTATTGAAATTGCACAGTTTAGCGCAAGGGCCTCTGATTGGCTACAGATTGATTCATGTGTCATCTTCTTACATAGATTAGGAGATTGTCCAATCAGATTGTACGGTGTATGGCCAGCATGAGATTCATATTATTCACCAGCACTAACCAATCCAGTGTAAGGGATTGCTTTATTATATCGGATTAATCCTACTAGTATTAGTTCACCGTCGTCTTATATTTTTATTACTTGCACATCGGATTTCTACAATTTTTATAAATTTGCAGTAAAAAAAAAAAAATGTTAAAAATATTTTTTTAAAAATGCGGATTTTCCAGTCGGGTTCTGCCGCCATCGCCCCCCAAAATATGAAAATGTTGGTTCTCCGGGTTTAAACGTCAAATAACGACTAGGAAAAAGGCCAGGTTCACGTAGGCGTACCGCGGTTTTGCCGCAGTGTGGGCGTATCCAGGATTTTGTGCGTTTTACCTTTTTTTTTTTTTTTTTTTTTTTTATGCGCTTTCAGAAGATGCAGCAAAAACGCATGACCTGATAAAAAGTGGGACCCCAGGCTAAAAACCGCCAAGGAGGAAAACACGCGAAAAAACGGCGGATACGCCAACGCAGCAGCCAAACAGCAGTGTGCTACATATATAAATATATATAATAATATCTATATATTATAAATGTGACAGACCTGGACTGCCCCACCCCCCCTGGGAAAATATGGGAATCGGGTGAAAAAAAGGAGCAAAATGTTACTGTGGCGAAAGGAAGGCAAATCATTTGCTGCTTTATACTGGAACTCATAGAGGAGTATACAGTATATACTGTGTGTATATGTATATATATATATATATATATATATATATATATATATATATATTTACAGAGTGATTCATCTTGTTAATGTACATTCGTTCTGTGCCAATGGGGGGAATGTCAGACGTTACACTATTTTTTTTTTTTGCTTGATCGAATGTTATTCATCAATTAAAAATAGTGTGATATATTATCATTATTATATTATAATATAATCTAATATACAAACTGTTGCCACTATATAAATCCTGTATTATTATTATTATTATTATAATAATAATAATAAATAAAATTGTAATATATATTATATTATTAATATGATATTATAATTGTATTATATTATAAATAAAAATATAAATACCACCTTATGGCCACTAGATGGCGCTAACAAAGTACTTTAACCACTTGCTGACCCGACCTTTTCTGGCACTTTTTGTTTTAAAATCCATATTTTTTGCTACAATATTTATATTATATTATAATAGGATCTAATATATGAGCTGTTGCCACTATATAAATCCTGTATTATAATAATAATATAATAAATAAAATTATAATATATTATTAATATTATATTATAATTGTATTATATTTATCGATAAAAAGCGGTTTTAGAAATAAAAACTATAAATACCGCCTTGTGGCCACTAGATGGCGCTAACAAACAGTATTAACCACTTGCTGACCCGACCTTTTCTGACACTTTTTTTTTTTTTTTTTTTTTAAATCCGTATTTTTTTGCTAGAAAATGACTCAGAACCCCCAGACATTATATATATTTTTAGCAGAGACCCTAGAGAATAAAATGACGATTGTTGTAACTTTTTTTTATGTCACACGGTATTTGCACAGCGCTTTTTTCAAACTGAATTTAAAAAAAAAAATTTTTAAGGGAAAAACGGTTACCCCCGATAAACACCGTCAGCGACCAACCCCCCGCCCCGCTGCTTCTGAAAGCGATCCAGTGGTTAATTAGCCACTAGGACTGCTTTCATGAGAAAGAGAGAGAAAAAAAAAGTGAATTTAATTTATAATAAATTACATTTTAATATAATATAATAGTAGTAATAATATATTATATTATTTATATTATATTAGAAACATAATTCAAATGCCTTATTATGGCCACTAGATGGTGCTAACATATAGTAATAATTTTGTATGATCAACAGCTCCACCTAGTGGCCTGATGCGGTTTATGATTAACAGCTCCATCTAGTGGCCTGATGCGGTTTATTATGAACAGCTCCATCTAGTGGCCTGATGCGGTTTTGATGAACAGCTCCATCTAGTGGCCTGATGCGGTTTTGATGAACAGCTCCACCTAGTGGCCTGATGCGGTTTATGATGAACAGCTCCATCTAGTGGCCTGATGCGGTTTTGATGAACAGCTCCATCTAGTGGCCTGATGCGGTTTATGATTAACAGCTCCATCTAGTGGCCTGATGCGGTTTATGATGAACAGCTCCATCTAGTGGCCTGGTGCGGTTTATGATGAACAGCTCCATCTAGTGGCCTGATGCAGTTTATGATTAACAGCTCCATCTAGTGGCCTGATGCGGTGTTGCCCCCCCCTCAATTCATTCTATATGAATGGATAATATTCGACCTGGAGAAGGAAATCGCCTAATGACATTTGGTTTTCGCACAGAACGAATGTACACGCCGTCTCATTGGACGAACAACCCTGTGATTTATTTTTTATAAAGAGACCCCATAATGTGTATTACAGAAGCACAAAAAGAATATTTTTATGTCAGCGATAAAATAGAAGAATCCCGGTTTTGCGGTCTATAATTGCCTTACATTGAATAGTTTGTCGATTTTTCTGAGATGAAAGATTTGGATTGCAGTGCGATGTACACGTGATGTGCGTTTATAATAAACCTGAAATGAAATCCTGTGTCCGGACTCCTCCTTCCCTCCGTCTTTTGTGTGTTTGTATTGAACTACATTAGGTTATTATTGCTCAGTACTAGTAGGCTGACATCTAGTGGAGGTTTTGGGTCTCTACAACTTGTTTACAAAGAGGTTTTGTTTTTTTTCCTCTGTCCTCCCCTCCTGTTTAGTGCTAGTTAGTTCAGTCCTCCCCGCTTCTTCCACGTTCCTTCAGGCAGGCTGGGATATGAGGACAGATCTCTGGAGTCCCTGGACTTCGTGGCTCTTGTGCAACATTGCTGGATGGAGAGGGGACTCAGGTAAGTATTAGGGGGAGGGGCTCAGGTAAGTATTAGGGGGGGGCTCAGGTAAGTATTAGGGGGCTCAGGTAAGTATTAGGGGGAGGGGCTCAGGTAAGTATTAGGAGGGGCTCAGGTAAGTATTAGGAGGAGTAGCTCGGGTATTAGGGGGAGGGGCTTAGGTAAGTATTAGGGGGAGCGGCTCGGGTAAGTATTAGGGGGAGGGGCTCGGGTAAGTATTAGGGGGAGGGGCTCGGGTAAGTATTAGGGGGAGCGGCTCGGGTAAGTATTAGGGGGAGCGGCTCGGGTAAGTATTAGGGGGAGCGGCTCGGGTAAGTATTAGGGGGAGCGACTCGGGTAAGTATTAGGGGGAGGGGCTTAGGTAAGTATTAGGGGGAGCTCAGGTAAGTATTAGGGAGAGCGGCTCAGGTAAGTATTAGGGGGTTTGGGTAAGTATTAGGGGGAGGGGCTCGGGTAAGTATTAGGGGGTTTGGGTAAGTATTAGGGGGAGGGGCTCGGGTAAGTATTAGGGGGAGGGGCTCGGGTAAGTATTAGGGGGAGGGGCTCGGGTAAGTATTAGGGGGAGGGGCCTGGGTAAGTATTAGGGGGAGGGGCCTAGGTAAGTATTAGGGGGAGGGGCCTAGGTAAGTATTAGGGGGAGGGGCCTAGGTAAGTATTAGGGGGAGCGGCTCGGGTAAGTATTAGGGGGAGCGGCTCGGGTAAGTATTGGGGGGGGGGGCTCGGGTAAGTATTAGGGGGAGGGGCTCGGGTAAGTATTAGGGGGAGCGGCTCGGGTAAGTATTAGGGGGAGCGGCTTAGGTAAGTATTAGGGGGAGGGGCTCGGGTAAGTATTAGGGGGAGGGGCTCGGGTAAGTATTAGTGGGGCTCAGGTAAGTATTAGGGGGAGGGGCTCAGGTAAGTATTAGGGGGAGGGGCTCAGGTAAATATTAGGGGGGCTGCGGCACACAGAAGGTTTTTTATCTTCATGCATAGAATGCACCTTCTCCTTTAACAACCCATTCAGTTTGCAGCAAATCAGGCACTTTATAGGCGATTAGTAGATATAAATGGAATTGCACAGTCGGATTGTATAGTGGATGGTCCCCTTTTAAAGCAGATTGTACAATTAGATTGTAACATGTGTGGCCAGTTTAACCTCTTCACGACCGCACTATAGCTGAACAACGGTTACAGCACGGCCGCACATTGCTGGGGGGGGAATCGTATGACGTCCTCCTGTGATCACACCTCCCGCACGCCCCCTGCAGGCCGGCACTGGCAGTGATCTGTGATCTCCAGGTGTCCTCCGCTGATTACAGATCGGGGTAAAGAGCCAATCACAGCTGATCACAATCTAAACAGGATTTTCCGGTTATTGGCATTCCTCTCCTCTCCTCTCCTCTCCTCTCCTCTCCTCTCCGGCTGACAGCGACCGAGGAGAGCCGATACACAGATCATCAGTGCGGCCCCAACAGTGCCCACCAGTGCTTCCTGTTATTGCCCCTCAGCACCGCCTATCAGCGGCCATGATTGCCGCCCATCAGTGCCCCATATCAGTGCTACTTCATCCGTGCCCACCAGTGCTTCCAATTGGTGCCCACCAGTGATGACTATCATTGCCGTCTATCAGTGCCCCATCATTGCCACCCATCAGTGCAACTTCATCTGTGCCCACCAGTGATGCCTGTCATTGCCCCCCAGCATCGCTTATCAGTGCCTATCATTGCCCCCCATTAGTGCCACATATCAGTGCAACCTTTCAGTGCCACCTATTAATGTAGCCTCATCAGTGCAGCCTATCAGTGATGTCTCATCAGTGCTGCCCATCAGTGCCACTTCATGCCCACCAGTGATTCCAATTGGTGCCCACCAGTGATGACTATCATTGCCGTCTATCAGTGCCCCATCATTGCCACCCATCAGTGCCCCCTATCAGTGCTGCTTCATCCGTGCCCACCAGTGCTTCCAATCCATGCCCACCAGTGATTCCTGTCATTGCCCCTCAGCACCGCCCATCAGCGGCCATGATTGCTGCCCATCAGTGCCCCATATCAGTGTCCCTTCAACTGTGCCCACCAGTGCTTCCAATCGGTGCCCACCAGTGATGACTATCATTGCCGTCTATCAGTGCCCCATCATTGCCACCCATCAGTGCCCCCTATCAGTGCCGCTTCATCCATGCTCACCAGTGCTTCCAATCGGTGCCCATCTGTGATGGCCGTCATTGCCCCTCAGCACCGCCCATCAGTGCCACATATCAGTGCCCATCACAGCTGCCTCCATAATGCCCATCGGTGGAGGAGAAAACATATTTATTTACAACATTTTATAACAGAAATGAAGAACATTTTTTGTTACTTTCAAAATTTTCTTTTTTCTTCTATCAATTATTTAGCAAAAAATAAAAATACCCCCCTCCCCCCCCGTGGTGATTAAATACCACCAAAAGAAAGTTCTGTCTGTCTCTAAAAAATGATAAAAATCTCCTCTGTGTCCAAATGTTACATGACTGAGTAATTGTCATTCAAAGTGTGAGAGCAGGAAGGGGGGGGGGGGGGGGAGGGGAGCGGTTATACAGAAAATTATATTATAATGTGATATTTGTTACAAAATGAGGAAATCTACAAATCTCCACCTCTCATAAATCACTATAAAGAGGGAACAACACACCAAACCGCAAATATCCAGTATTACTGGTGTCCATTCCTACAAAGTTACAATGTACAGGCTGATCACTGGGGGACTGAGGAAATGCCTCCTCCTCCTTATACAAAGATACAATGTACAGTCTGATCACTGGGGATGGAGAGACTGAGGAAATGACTCCTCTCCCTTCTACAAAGTTACAATGTACAGTCTGATCACTGGGGGAGGTGAGACTGAAGAAATGACTCCTCCCCCTTCTACAAAGTTACAATGTACAGTCTGATCACTGGGGGAGGGGAGACTGAGGAAGTGCTTCCTCTTGGCTACTACAAAGCTACAATATTCATGAACTGACAGGTTCACTTTAAAGGAAACCTTTAGACCCCATTAGGTCGCGGGCTATTTTTTTTTTATGGTCCCCCAGAAGGTCTGAGTAAAATAAGCAGCTCTGGTTCCCCCCCCCCCCCGGAGCTGTCCCCGGCAGTAATTCCTTTCCACCACTAGATGTCCTCAGTTATCCTGTTTGAATGATGCCCCACACTGTTCACTCCAGAAGACTGAGGACATACTGTGAGTGCAGGGTGTCATAGATCCGCCCCCTGAAGGTCTTCACCATGACGTCATCACGCCAGCGGCATTCTGCATCACAGGAGACCTCTCAGCACCGGAGCCAAGGACCCCGCGCATCATGTGATCTACCTGAAGCCTTCGGGAAAAGATAAGTGTACAAAAAAATAGGCGGAGTTCAACTGGAAATTGAGTGTAAATGCCGCACACATTTGTCTGGGGAAAGCTGGCAGTGCGCGGACCCATTCACAGCAGCGCAGGGCGCTGACGGGCATGCGCCAACTTGCGGGGCGTTACAGAAGCCTATTAAAAATAACAGGCGAGCTGCCAATGCCAAAAAAAACAGTAGATGCAATATTTGTGGCAGCGTGGTGCAATGCACACCCCATCGGCAAGGTCCTCTGGGTGCCATCCAGAATGAGCGGCATTGAGGCACACCAACACATGTTGGGCCCCAACCCCCCCATGCCGTTCATGTATTATTGTATGCAATCAATCAGACCTCGTTCCCATGTGCGGCGAGTTTACCGCGCCTCTGAAAAGCGAACTGTGGTGGTTTGCGCTCCGACAGCCTATAGAGGTGGATTCAGCAGTTGCGCGGTCATATGGACGTAGGCGGGTGCAGGGATCTGAACGCATACACTGAGCCCCATGTCCGCGCAGCCGCTGCGTCGGCATCCAAGGTGGACGCACACGCAGCAAAAAAGCGGCTCAGCATGGAGGACGGGGCTAGGCGCCCCGTGTGAATGAGCCCTCTAGGTTTACACCCCGTGTGTGTGCGGGGGGAGGTGAGGATGGACCCAGGGGGTGAGGAGGGATCTATGGGGAGGTGAAAGTGGACCCAGGAGGTGAGGGACCCATGGGGTGAGGAGGGATCATGGGGTGAGGGGGGATCATGGGGTGAGGAGGGACCCATGATGTGAGGAAAGACCCAGGGGGTGAGGGTGGATCCATGGGGTGAGGAGGGAGGGACCCATGGTGTGAGGAGGGATCCATGGGGTGAGGTTGAACCGAGGGGGGGGGGGTGAGGAGGGACCCATGGGGAGGTGAGGGTGGATCCATGGGGTGAGGAGGGACCCATGGAGTGACGGTGGACCCAGGGGTGAAGAGGGATCATGGGGTAAGGAGGGATCCATGGGGTGAGGAGGGATCTTGGAGTAAGGAGGGATCCATGGGGTGAGGAGGGATCATGGGGTGAGGGTGGACCCAGGAGGTGAGGAGGGAACCATGGGGTGAGGAGGGACCCATGGGGAGGTGAGGAGGGACCCATGGGGAGGTGAGGAGGGATCCATGGAGTGAGGTGGACCCAGGGGGTGAAGAGGGATCATGGGGTGAGGATGGATCCATGGGGTGAGGAGGGAACATGGGGTGAGGGTGAGGGTGGACCCATGGGGTGAGGAGGGATCCAGGGGGTGAGGAGGGATCATGGGGTGAGGAGGGACCCGGGGGGGAGGTGAGGGTGGACCCAGGGGGTGAAGAGGGATTCATGGGGTGGGGGGGGATCATGGGGTGAGGAGGGACCCGGGGGGGGAGGTGAGGGTGGACTCAGGGGGTAAAGAGGGATCCATGGGGTTAGGAGGGATCCAGGGGCTGAGGAGGGATCATGGGGTGGGGGGGGGGACCCGGGGGGAGGTGAGGGTGGATCCAGGAGGTGAGGAGGGATCATGGGGTGAGGAGGGACCTGGGGGGGAGGTGAGGGTGGACCCATGGGGTGAGAAGGGACCCGGGGGGTCGGGGTGAGGAGGGATCATGGGGTGAGGGTGGACATTTTGGGGGGGTAAGGTAGGATCATGGGGTGAGGTGGGACCCATGGGGTGAGGGTGGACCCTGGGGGGGGGTGAGGTGGACCCATGGGGTGAGGTGGGATTATGGGGTGAGGTGGGACCCATGGGGTGAGAAGGGTCCCACCTGGGGGGGTGAGGAGGGATCCATGGGGTGAGGAGGGATCATGGGGTGAGGAGGGACCCATGGGGTGAGGGTGGACCTGGGGGGGTGAAGTGGGACCCATGGGGTGAGGAGGGATCATGGGGTGAGGAGGGACCCATGGGGAGGTGAGGGTGGACCCAGGGGGTGAGGGGGGATCCATGGGGTGGGGTGGACCCTGGGGGGGGGGGGTGAGGGATCATGGGGTGAGGAGGGATCCATGGGGTGAGGAGGGATCATGGGGTGAGGAGGGATCATGGGGTGAGGTGGTGTCATGGGGTGAGGGTGGACCTGGGGGGGTGAGGAGGGATCATGGGGTGAGGTGGACCCTGGGGGGGGTGAGGGGGACGGGGATGACGGAAGAATTCCAGGATTGGGAGGAGGAGGCGGGGGAGGGACGAGGCTGGAAGTGACTCAGATTTCAAGGGTTGGTCCTTCTCTAAGGAAGGAGTTCTCTGCTGACGGCTCACATTGTGCAGACTGACTCCGAGCCGCACCGTCCTCCTCTTCTCTATCTGCCCCAAAGGTGAGTCCTCCTCGTCATCCTCATCCTTCACTTCTTATATTCCCCCCCCCATACACGCGGCGAGACCATCGGACGCCAAATATCGGCGCGTTTCCTGTCCGTTGGGCTCCTTCTGAGCGTTTCACCCCAATGTTTCCCAACTCCAGACAAGACCAACAGGTCATGTTTTCAGGCTCTCCATTATTTTGCTCAGGTGATTTGATCGGTTTCTCTGCCTTAGTAATTCCCACAGCCGGTTCATCGGAGGGAAATCCAGAAGACGTGACCTGTTGGGGGCGCCTTGAGGAACACGGGAAGCCTTAACCCCTTACAGCCAATCAAAAGACCGATATCTATCTGCTAGTTATTACCGCACTCCGTAAACGCTTTGCAGAAGGCTCCTCCGCACGTCTGCATCTGCAATGGGTGGGGCAGGTTGGAAAATTTCAGTCAGTTCCCCGTTGTTCGCTGCAGATTTGTTGACAGGTCCTGGGACAGGGGGGGTTGGCGGATACATCCCGGGTTGTTGCATGCGCCCGGACGCCATTCCGGACCCCTAGAATTGATGGGGGGGGAGGTCGCCCCAGAAGTTTCTAGAACAGTGAAGGTGAGCGATTTATTGCAGCAGGAAATGTAAAATGCAAACGGATACAATGTCGCAACTTTTTATTTTTCATATATTAATTACCTCCCATTTTTAATTTTTTTTTCCATATCACCCCCCCCCCAAAAAAAATATTGCACTCTTACTCTCCTAGGAGGGTGGGGTTTGAATGTCAATCGTTGCGAATAGGTTATGGGGGGGTGCGGTTGCGCCTGCAGAGCGTCACTGGCAACTCAGGGATACAAGCGTTACAATGTTGCAACTTTTATTTCTAACCAATCGCATTCATTGCCTCGCTTTCGGTATTTTTAGCTCTTTACTTTCGCCGCTGCGCGTCCCAAAATGCACTCTTGCTTTCGTTGGAGGGTGGGGTTTGTGAATGGGCTTGGGCCGGTTAGCTCTTTCGCCATTGGGCGCCACCAAATTGCACTCTTACTTTTATTGGAGGGCGGGGTTTGTGGATGGGTTTGGGGGGGTTAGCTCTTTGGCCATTGCGTGCCCCAAAATGCGCACTTACTTTCGTTGGAGGGCGGGGTTTGTGAATGGGCTTGGGCCGGTTAGCTCTTTCGCCATTGGGCGCCACCAAATTGCACTCTTACTTTTATTGGAGGGCGGGGTTTGTGGATGGGTTTGGGGGGGCCAGTTAGCTCTTTACTTTCACTATTGGGCACCCCCAAATTGCGCTCTTACTTTCATTGGAGGGCGGGTTTGTGCATGGGTTTTAGGGGGGGGCGGTTAGCTTTTCCGCCATTGGGCGCCCCAAATTGCGCTCTGACTTTCATTGGAGGACGGGGTTTGCGGATGGGTTTGGCGGGGGCGGTTAGCTCTTTTGTTGTTGCGCGCCCCAAATTGCGATCTTACTTTCGTTGGAGGGCGGGGTTTGTGCATGGGTTTTAGGGGGGGGGGGCTGTTAGCTTTTCCGCCATTGGGCGCCCCAAATTGCGCTCTTACTTTCATTGGAGGATGGGTTTGGCGGGGGCGGTTATCGCTTTTGTTGTTGCGCGCCCCAAATTGCGATCTTACTTTCGTTGGAGGGCGGGGTTTGTGAATGGGCTTGGGCCGGTTAGCTCTTTCGCCATTGGTCGCCCCCAAATTGTGCTCTTACTTTCCTTGGAGGGCGGGGTTTATGGATAGGTTTGGGGGTCAGCCCTGTCGTCGCTGGGCACCCCCAAATTGCGCTCTTACTTTCGTTGGAGGGCGGGTTTGGGGGGGGCAGGCGGTTAGCTCTTTCGCCGTTGTGCGACCCAAATTGCGATCTTCCTTTCGTTGGAAGGGGGGGTTTATGGATAGGTTTGGAGGGGCGTTAGCTTTTTCGCCATTGGGCGCCCCAAATTGCGCTCTTACTTTTGCTGGAGGGTGGGGTTTGTGGATAGATTTAGGGGGGTTAGCTCTTTCGCCGTTGTGCGCCCCAAATTGCGTTCTTCCTTTCGTTGGAAGGCGGGGTTTGTGGATGGGTTTTGGTGGGGGGTTAATTCTTTACTTTCTCTGTTGCGCGCCCCAAATTGCGCTCTTGCTTTCATTGGAAGGCGGGGTTTGTGGATGGGTTGGGGGGGGGGCGGTTAATTCTTTACTTTCGCCGTTGCGCGCCCCAAATTGCACTCTTTACTTTTCTAAAAGGGTGGGGTTTAATTATCGGTTACTGGGGCTGGTCTGCAAAGGGTTTGGGGGGGCGGTTGCGTCCGCAGAGTGTTGCCGACCACGCACGATTGAAAATCATTACAACGTTGCAACTTTCATTTCTAACTGATCGCATTAATCTCCTCGTTTTGGCTCTTTACATTTTCACCGTTGCGCGCCCCCAAGTTGCGTTCTTACTTTCGTTGGAGGGCGGGGTTTGTGGATGGGTTTGGGGGCCGGTTAGCTCTTAACTTTCGCCGTTACGCGCCCCCAAATTGCGCTCTTTTGTTGGAGGGCCGGGTTTGACTATCAGTCGCCGGACGGCTTTGGGGAGGGGGGGTTGTTGCGTCGCTTACCACGAATAAAAATTGATTACAATGTTGTAAACTTTTATTTCTATCCGATCGCAATAATCGCCTCGTTTTCGGTCTTTTTAATTCTTTACTTTCGCTGTTCTGCACCCCAAATTGCATTCTTGCGTTCGTTGGAAAGCGGGGTTTGATTATTGGTCACGAGAGGTTTGCAAACAGGTTGGGGTGGGGGGGGGGGCGGTTGCGTCTGCAGAGCATCGCCGACCACTAACGATTAAAAATCATTACACTATTTCAACTTTTATTTCTAAACGATCGCCTCATTTTCGGTCTTCTTTGCGATTTCCTTTCGCCAATGTGGGGTTTGGGGAGGGTGGGGTTTGATTATCGGTCGCCGGGGGGGGGGGTGCGGATGGGTTTGGGGGTCTGCCAACCATGCAGGGGTTGACATAGGATGACATGGGTGAGTGGTGCGGTCTTGGCGGAGTTAATTTTGATGATGTTATCAGAAAAGCGCAGGCAGGCCGGACAGGCGCGGTGTTTGGGGGGGGGGGGAGGGGTCAGGAAGGGGTTAATGAGAGACTGGAGAAGTGTTGCGGAGACGTGTTGTGCACACACAGGCGGGACACACCCTGCACTCAGCCCACAGACCGCACTCTCTGCGATCGCTCAGCCCGCTTAACCCTGTGTGTGCCGGGAGACATGGCGGAGCCCGCTGCGCCAATTTTCTTAATTATTCTATTAAATCATTGTCTGTTATGGAGGACCGAGTGTTCCTTACAGGATCCGTCCACCTGAAAGTCACGCAACTTTTATAGGTGGGTTCTAATAGGCTGGGTCACCCCCTTTGCCGCCCCAATTCTCACCCACTTTGGGGTTTTGCTCCTCCGACCCCACCGGTTGCGTCCTCCAGGGACGGCAGGAACTTATTTATTGATTATACAGGATTTATATAGCGCCAACAGTTTGCACAGCGCCTTACAATATAAAGGGAGGTAATACAGTTACAATGGAGGGGGTTCTGGGGGGGGGGGGCTGTGGTCCTCAGAGCTTACAATCTAAAAGGCAGTGTCACAGGAAACCGTTAGGTGGTTCATCTCTGCAGCCTCCGCCCAACCCTGACCTGTCGGTGAGCGTGCCGCAGGATGACGATGTATCCGGACAATGCAATGTAGATAGGAGTTCTGTGGTTTATAGTCATCGCTGAGTAGTCAGCTGTGGAAAATTGGCAGTTCAGGGGGCATATTAATGGAATCTCTGACTGTAGCAGATAATGGGAGTGGCAGATAGGAATTCTCCATGGAAGAGGCAATCTTTAATGGAGGTCAGATTTCCCTTAAAGGGGACACTCTGTGCGATGGTAGTAATGGGCTTCTCTTATAACGGACAGATGGCCGCAAGTATAGAGTCCATGCGAGCCACACCCAGGAAGAGCAAATCACTGTGTGCTTCACGCTTAGGGTTACTTCATCCCTTTAAACCCGAACACATATTAATTAAACAGGTTCTGAGGCTGATTAAGGTGGTAATTAAACTCACTTGGTGCCTTATCTGCATTTAATTACCCTCAGAACCCGTGTAATTCAAAGGTGTTCAGGTTTAAAGGGATGAGGTGGCAACTCTATCCATGCTGACTACTCTGTGCTGCCTGCTCTGCCCCGCCCATAATTATTACACCGTATTTTTATCCAGAGTGTGGGGTTCCCACCATCCCTGTGCTGAGTTCCGGGGTCTGTACACCCGCTGTGCCCATTATGAGGGGTTCCCACCATCCCTGTGCTGAGTTCCCGGGTCTGTACACCCGCTGTGCCCATTATGAGGGGTTCCCACCATCCCTGTGCTGAGTTCCCGGGTCTGTACACCCGCTGTGCCCATTATGAGGGGTTCCCACCATCCCTGTGCTGAGTTCCCGGGTCTGTACACCCGCTGTGCCCATTACGAGGGGTTCCCACCATCCCTGTGCTGAGTTCCCGGGTCTGTACACCCGCTGTGCCCATTATGAGGGGTTCTCACCATCCCTGTGCTGAGTTCCCAGGTCTGTACACCCGCTGTGCCCATTATGAGGGGTTCTCACCATCCCTGTGCTGAGTTCCCGGGTCTGTACACCCGCTGTGCCCATTATGAGAGGTTCCCACCACCCTTGTGCCAGGGTCCCATTAGCGTTGGTCTGGGGCAGCCCTTCATTAGAGCTCCACCTTCCCTCTGACCAGTGTTGAGTTCATCCTCCAGGCTGGGGTCTGTTGATGGAATGATGAGTGGGGTGCGGTCCTAATTACTGGGATGTTTGGAATGGATTGGAGGAATGCCTGAACCAATAACCGCGCCCGGCTGACACTGACACGGAGGGACTCCAGGGAGGGGGTGGGGTGGACCTTGAGGCCACTATCTCCTAATTGTCTACAAAACTGACAAACAAAGCCGTTATCTACCTGCCAACAAACACTAAACTTTCCCAGAAACAATGTCCATTGTATTTGTTCTGATCTGCAATGTGTCATAAACCGAACCCCCACCTGTCCATCTCTGGGGCCCCTGAATCCCTCTTCAGGGCGCCTGAATCTATCCATCTTCGGGTCCGATTCTACAGTGAGGGGGAAATAATGATTGTCTCCCCTGAAGGGTCTATAATTTTTATCATAGGTGTATTTTATATGATAGAGACAGAATATCGACCACAAATCCAGAAAAAGACACAAATGTTTTAAATGGAGTTGCAGTTCAGTGAGTAAAATAAGTATGACTTTGTAGTTGGTGGAGAAACCCTTGTTGGCGATCACAGAGGTCAGACGTTTCTTGTAGTTGGTGACCAGGTTTGCACACATCTCAGGAGGGATTGTGGTCCACTCTTCTTTACAGATCTTCTCTAAACCCTTAAAGTTTCTTTACTGTCTCTTGGCAACTCAAAGTTTCAGCTCCCTCCATAAATTTTCTATAGAATTAAGGTCTGGAGACTGGCTAGGCCACTCCATGACCCAATGTGCTTCTTCTGGATCCACTCCTTTGTTGCCTTTGCGGTATATTTTGGGTCATTGTCATGCTGGAAGAACCATCCATGACCCATCTTCAGTGCTCTGGCTGAGGGAAGAAGGTTCTCATCCAAGATCTTACAATACATGGTCCCGTCCATTGGCCCCTCAATGCAGCAAAGTCGGCCTGTACCTTTAGCAGAGAAACAGCCCCAATGCATCATGTTTCCACCTCTGTGTGTGACTATAGGGATGGTGTTCTTAGGGTCATAGTCAGCATTTTTCTTCCTCCAAACATGGCGAGTCAAGTTAATGACAAAGAGCTCAATTTTGGTCTCATCTGACCACAGCACTTTCTCCCCAATCCTTCTCTGAATCATTTTGATGTTCATTGGTATGACTGTACATGGGCCTTCTTGAGGAGGGGGACCTTGCGGGTGGTGCAGGATTTCAATCCATGGTGGCGTATTGTGTCGCCAATGGTTTGTTTGGTGACTGTGGTCCCAACTGCCTCCCGTGTAGTTCTGGGCTGATCCCTCACTTTTCTCATGACCATCCTCACCCCATGAGGAGAAATCTTGCATGGAGCTCCAGACCGAGGGAGATTGATGATTATTTTGTATTTCTTCCATTTGCGAATAATCACTCCAACAGTTGTCTCCTTCTCACCAAGCTTCTTGCTGATGGTCTTGTAGCCCATTCCAGCCTTGTGCAGGTCTACAATCTTGTCCCGGATGTCCTCTGACAGCTCTTTGGTCTTCCCCATGATGGTGAGGATTGAATGGAAGAGATTCTGTGGACAGGTGTCTTTTATACACATAACGAGTTGTCGTTAGGAGAACCTTCTCACATTGACAGGACTAATCTGTGAACCACATGAGCACCTACTGTAGCCAGTCTGTGGGGGGCAGAATTATTGTTGGTTGGTAGGGGATCAAATACTTATTTTACTCACTGAACTTCAACTCCATTTATAACATTTGTATCGTGTTTTTTCTGGATTTTTGGTTGATATTCTGTCTCTATCATATAAAATACACCTATGATAAAAATTATAGACCCTTCATTTCTTTGTAAGTGGGCAAACTTACACAATCTGCAGGGGATCAAATATTTATTTTCCCCATTGTATCCAACTCCAGGCCCCTAAATCTACCTATCCTTGGGGGCCCCTGAATCTATCCATCTCTGAGGCCCCTGTATCTATCCATCTCTGGGGCCCCTGTATCTATCCATCTCTGGGGCCCCTGAATCTATCCATCCTTGGGGGCCCCTGAATCTATCCATCTCTGGGGCCCCTGTATCTATCCATCTCTGGGGCCCCTGTATCTATCCATCTCTGGGGCCCCTGAATCTATCCATCCTTGGGGGCCCCTGAAGCTATCGATCCTTGGGGCCCCTGAAGCTATCGATCCTTGGGGCCCCTGAAGCTATCGATCCTTGGGGCCCCTGAAGCTATCCATATCTGGGGCCCCTGAAGCTATCCATATCTGGGGCCCCTGAAGCTATCCATCCTCGGGGCCCTTGTTCAGACATTTCCTGTTATATGTTGTCACTCTGTCACATGGGCGTTCCATCACACATCACACATCACACAGACATTGCCCCCTGGTGTCCCCATCAGGAATTCCGCCCTGAGAAATTCCACCACTGGAATGCTTGCAGACAGGAAGTGGTTGCAAAGAGGCCTCAGAAGATGAGCAGCAGTGAGAGGGCAATTGTTTATGATTCCCTCTCAGCTGTAGATCTGCATACTGCAGAGGAATTCCCGGAATGTGTGGTATGTGTGTGCTGATCTCTGGACAGGTTTTATTGTCAGATCAATGTACAACCCCCACCCTCCCCTCCCCCGATCACAGAGATTGCATTGTCAGTTCTGAGAAGGAAAGGTCATGTAGGGATAACATTAGAGCAGTGGTTCTCAACGCTTGTCCTCAGGACCCGCTAACAGGCAAGATTTTAGGTATTACCTTGGGGGGGGGGAGATGCAGACTAGAATACTGCAATCACTGAGCAGCAAATGATATCACCTGTCATGTATTTCAGTTCTCTTGCAAACCTGGCCTGTTAGTGGGCCCTGAAGACAAGAGTTGAGAACCACTGCATTAAAGTGTAAGCTCCTCTGGTACAGAGAATGATGTGATTAACTCTGTACAGCACTGCGGTATATGTCAGAGCTATATTAATGTTTAATAATAATAGTGTGTGACTGTGGGGGGATGGGACATTAGGGGAGTGTAAGCTCCTCTGGTGCAGAGACGAAAATAATTCTTGGTGTCTCACATTATTCTGTAGGTTTGTAGATCCCATGGTAGGTCTGTAGATCCCATGGTAGGTCTGTAGATCCCATGATAGGTCTGTAGATCCCATGGTAGGTCTGCAGATCCCATGGTAGGTCTGTAGATCCCATGGTAGGTCTGCAGATCTCATGGTAGGTCTGCAGTTCTCATGGTAGATCTGCAGATCCCATGGTAGGTCTGCAGATCCCATGGTAGGTCTGCAGATTCCATGGTAGGTCTGCAGATTCCATGGTAGGTCTGCAGATCCCATGGTAGGTCTGTAGATCTCATGGTAGGTCTGCAGATCCCATGGTAGGTCTGCAGATCCCATGGTAGGTCTGTAGATCTCATGGTAGATCTGTAGATCCCATGGTAGGTCTGTAGATCCCATAGTAGGTCTGCAGATCCCATGGTAGGTCTGTAGATCTCATGGTAGGTCTGTAGATCCCATGATAGATCTGTAGATCCCATGGTAGGTCTGCAGATCCCATGGTAGGTCTGCAGTTCTCATGGTAGATCTGCAGATCCCATGGTAGGTCTGCAGATCCCATGGTAGGTCTGCAGATTCCATGGTAGGTCTGCAGATTCCATGGTAGATCTGTAGATTCCATGGTAGGTCTGCAGATCCCATGGTAGGTCTGCAGATCTCATGGTAGGTCTGCAGATCCCATGGTAGGTCTGCAGATCCCATGGTAGGTCTGCAGATCCCATGGTAGGTCTGCAGATCCCATGGTAGGTCTTTAGAACTCATGGTAGGTCTTTAGAACTCATGGTAGGTCTTTAGAACTCATGGTAGGTCTTTAGAACTCATGGTAGGTCTGTAGATCTCATGGTAGGTCTGTAGATCTCATGGTAGGTCTGTAGATCCCATGGTAGGTCTTTAGATCCCATGGTAGGTCTGCAGATCTCATGGTAGGTCTGTAGAACTCATGGTAGGTCTGTAGGTGGTCATACGGGTGGAGGAAATAATGGGAGTACATAGGTTGTCCCCACACATGGTCACAGCCCCGCCCTGATCTAGCACTGATATAAATGTAAATGACTCCCCAATCAGCCTCTACATTATACAAGTCTTGATTATTTTCAAGGAAAAGTCAACATAAAAAAAATATATAATTTATATACAGGGAGAGTGAGATTTATTAAAACTGGAGCATTCAGAATCTGGTGCAGCTGTGCATGATAGCCAATCAGTTTCTAAGGATAGGTGGTTCAATCAAGCTTTGACAATAAAACTTGGAAGCTGATTGGTTACTATGCACAGCTGCACTCAGTATTAAATTGCAGCACCTGGTGATATTGATTGCATTGATATAGAGAGGAGAGGCTGGATTCCATCATGGATACTTCTTCAGGTAAATCAGACAGATTTTATGTGATAAACCAAAACAAAGTGTCACATAATTGTGAAGTGGAAGGAAAATGATAAATGATACAAATAAATATGTGAAAAGTGGGGTGGGGGGGGGGGCATTTGTATGGCGCCCCCCGGAGTCAATACTTTGTAGAACCCCCTTTCTCTACAAGTCTTTTTGGGGATGTCTCTACCAGCTTTGCACATCTAGAGAGGGACATTTCTGCCCATTCTTCTTCTTTGTAAAATATCTCAAGCTCTGTCAGATTGGATGGAGAGCGTCTGTGAACAGCAATTTTCAAGTCTTGCCACAGATTCTCAATGGGATTTAGGTCTGTACTGTGACTGGGCCATTCTAACACATGAATATGCTTTGATATAAACCATTCCATTGTAGCTCTGGCTGGGTGTTTCAGGTCGTTGTCCTGCTGGAAGGCGAACCTCCGCCCCTGTCTCAAGTCTTTTGCAGACTCTAACAGGTTTTCTTCTAAGATTGCCCTGTATTTGTCTCCATCCATCTTCCCATCAACTCTGACCAGCTTCCCTGTCCCTGCTGAAGAAAAGTATCCCCACCACATGATGCTGCCACCACCATGTTTCACAGTGTGGATGGTGTGTTCAGGGTGATGTGCAGTGTTAGTTTTCCCCCCACACATAGTGTTTTACTTTTAGGCCAAAAAGTTCCATTTTGGTCTCATGTGACCAGATCACCTTCTTCCACATGTTTGCTGTGTCCTCCACATGGCTTCTCACAGACTACAAACAGGACTTCTTATGACTTTCTTTCACCAATGTCTTTCTTCTTGTCACTCTTCCATAAAGACCAGATTTGTGGAGAACACGACTAATAGTTGTCCTGTGGACAGATTCTCCCACCTGAGCTGTGGATCTCTGCAGCTCCTCCAGAGTTACCATGGACCTCTTGGCTCTTCTCTGATGAATGCTGTCCTTGCCCGGCCGGTCAGTTTAGGTGGACGGCCATGTCTTGGTAGGTTTGCAGTTGTGCCATACTCTTTCTATTTTCGGATGATGGCTTGAACAGAGCTCCGTGAGATGTTCAAAGCTTGGGATATTCCTTTATAACCTAACCCTTATACTTCTCCACAACTTTATCCCTGACCTGTCTGGTGTGTTCCTTGGCCTTCATGATGCTGTTTGTTCACTAAGGTTCTCCAATAGACCTCTGAGGGCTTCACAGAACAGCTGTATTTATACTGAGATTAAATGACACACAGGTGGACTCTATTTACTAATTAGATGACTTCTGAAGGCAATTGGTTCCTCTAGATTTTATAGTTAGGGGTATCAGAGCAAAGGGGGCTGAATACAAATGCCCCTCCCCCCCCACACTTTTCACATATTTATTTATATAATTTATCATTTTCCTTCCACTTCACAATTATGTACCACTTTGTGTTGGTCTATCGCATAAAATAAAAATGAAATACATTTACGTTTTTGGTTGTAATATGACAAGATGTGAAAATTTCAAGGGGTGTGAATACTTTTTCAAGGCAGTGTATGTCAGAGCTATACACATGTATAATAATAATAATAGTGTGTGACTGTGGGGGGAGGGGACATTAGAGTGTAAGCTCCTTTAGTACAGAGACTGATGTGACTGTGGGGGGAGGGGACATTAGAGTGTAAGCTCCTCTGTACAGAGACTGATGTGACTGTGGGGGAGGGGACATTAGAGTGTAAGCTCCTCTGGTACAGAGGCTGATGTGAGTGGCTCAGTGATCTCTGTACAGCGCTGTGGTATATGTCAGCGCTATATAAATGTATAATAATAGTGGTGTGTTTCTCTGTGTCTCGCGTTATGCGGTAGGTCTGTAGGTGGTCACACGGGTGGAGGGAGAGATCGGAGTACATAGGTTGTCCTCATGTTAGGTCACAGCCCCACCCTGACATAAATGTAAATGGCACTCCGATCAGCCAAAGTTGTGTCAATCAGATCCCGGAGATTTATACAAGTCTTGTTTTTCTTTGAAGAAAGCTCCACCTACAATATATTTTTATATATATATATATATATATATATATATATATATATATATATATATATAACCCTCACAGTATAAGCTGCAGCAGCTCGGGGATCTGATTACACGTTATATAAAGGAGAGCTTGGATTCCATCATGGATCCTCCTTCAGGTAATACAAGCAATGATAATATTATGAGTATAATGTAATGATGAGGCCCGGTTCACAGTACTGAGACCTGTCCACTGGTCCTGATCATTTGGTGGAGGGGGGATTATGGTGGGGGGTTGTTTTTCAGGGTTGGGTTTGGCCCCTTAGTTCCAGTGAAGGGAACTCTTAAGGCGTCAGCATACCAAGACATTTTGGACAATTTCATGCCCCCACATTTGTGGGAACAGTTTGGGGATGGCCCCTTCCTGTTCCAACATGACTGCCCACCAGTGCACAAAGCATGGTCCATAAAGACATGGATGGGTGGAGGAACTTGACAGAGTCCTGACCTCAACCCCATAGAACACCTTTGGGATAAATTAGAGCGGAGACTGCGAACCAGGCCTTCTCGTTCAACATCAGTGCCTGACCTCACAAATGCTCTTCTAGAAGATGGTCAAACATTCCCATAGACACCCTTCTAAACCTTGTGGACAGCCTTCCCAGAAGAGTTGAAGCTGTTATAGCTGCAAAGGGTGGGCCAACTCAATATTGAACCCTACGGACTAAGACTGGGAGGCCATTAAAGCTCATGTGCGTGCAAAGGCAGGCGTCCCAATACTTTTGGTAAAGTGTAGTGTATCTATATATACTGTATATACAATATCTATACATATAGGTACTTTTGTCCGGTAAGTTCTGTTGTGGTGTCAGTCTTTTGGCATCTTGGGTTCAGATCTGGAATTTGAAATTCACGGTTTAATGACTCCGCACACAGACAGACGCGTACAATCCCCCAATGACCCATCATGAGTGCGCACTTTTTACTGGCCGCCTTCCCGTAGAATCCATTTTCCCAGCAGATGAGGATGATCTCAGCCATTAGTCTCCATTTAGATGTTCCTCTGCACACACAGCGACTACAACCTCCTCCACCTCCGCGGCGAGCACTTTATGATAATCAATGGAGCTGCTAAAGGGAACGTTAACCCCCTTTGTGTGCTGACCATAGGTTGGGGGAAGGGATGAAGTTTGGGCGACACATTCTTGGGTGGTTATTGGTGACCTGGGCACAGAATGGGAGAACTTTGTGACAAAGTTATTGCCCTGCTTAGCTTAGTATTATCTGCAAATACAGAGATTGAACTGTTTATCCCATCCTCCAGGTCGTTTATGAACAAATTAAATAGGATTGGTCCCAGCACAGAACCCTGGGGGACCCCACTACCCACCCCTGACCATTCTGAGTACTCCCCATTTATTACCACCCTCTGAACTCGCCCTTGTAGCCAGTTTTCAATCCATGTACTCACCCTATGGTCCATGCCAACGCACCTTATTTTGTACAGTAAACGTTTATGGGGAACTGTGTCAAATGCTTTTGCAAAATCCAGATACACCACGTCTACAGGCCTTCCTTTATCTAGATGGCAACTCACCTCCTCATAGAAGGTTAATAGATTGGTTTGGCAAGAACGATTCTTCATGAATCCATGCTGATTACTGCTAATGATACCATTTTCATTACTAAAATCTTGTATATAGTCCCTTATCATCCTCTCCAAGAGTTTACATACTATTGATGTTAGGCTAACTGGTCTGTAATTCCCAGGGATGTATTTTGGGCCCTTTTTTTAAATATTGGTGCTACATTGGCTTTTCATCAATCAGCTGGTACCATTCCAGTCAGTACACTGTCAGTAAAAACTAGGAACAATGGTCTGGCAATTACTCGATTAAGTTCCCTAAGTACCCTCGGGTGCAAGCCATCTAGTCCCGGTGATTTATTAATGTTAAGTTTCTCAAGTCTAATTTTAATTCTGTCCTCTGTTAACCATGGAGGTGCTTCTTGTGATGTGTCCTGAGGATAAACACTGCAGTTTTGGTTACTGAAGCCCCCCGATTCACTCGTGAAGACTGAGGAGAAGAATAAATTCAATACCTTCGCCATCTCCCCATCCTTTGTAACCAGATGTCCTTCCTCATTCTTTATGGGGCCAATATGGTCTGTCCTCCCTTTTTTTTACTGTTTACATACTTGGGATTTTTTTTGCTCTCCTCCGCTATGTGTCTTTCATGTTCTATCTTAGCTGTCCTTATTGCACCCTTACATTTCTTGTTGCATTCTTTATAAAGTCTGAATGCTGATGATGATCCCTCAACCTTGTATTTTTTGAAGGCCTTCTCCTTTGCTTTTATATGCATTTTTACATTGGAGTTAAGCCATCCAGGACTTTTGTTCGCTCTTTTAAATATATTACCCAATGGGATGCATTGGCTAATGCCCTTATTTAATATGCTCTTAAAGCAAACCCATCTCTCCTCCGTGTTCTTTGTTCCTAATGTTTTATCCCAATTCATGTCTTCTAGCAAGGCTCGTAGTTTAGGAAAGTTGGCTCTCTTGAAATTCAGTGTCTTTGTATTCCCCTTTATGTTTCCTATTTGTGTGATTTATACTGAAGCCAATTGACCTGTGATCGCTGTTTTCCTAAATTGCCCTGTATTTCCACATCTATGATCAGGTCTGTACCCCGTCCAATCATAAACCTGAATCTACATATTTTATTCTTCCTACAGGAAATCAAAATTGTTACTTAATCTGACCGTACCTCCGTGTCAGCCTGTCCTCCATTCAGATTCTTGTAAAAGGTCATCTGTGACGGGTTCTCTTTAACGGTAGGGATCAGTCATAAGGAGTGAAAACTCACCTAGATGTCCAACGAAATGGAAATATCATGGCACCAGTCCTTGGCACTCAGTGGTGGTTGTCCATGATTGGGGCTCTATGGATGGAGTTGGGGGGGTCCTTCAGTTTTGTATGTTATTATAAATGAATAATCAATGTCTTATTGTCTTCACCGCCTCCATGGAAACGGTTGGACTGAACTCTCTTGCCGTCTCTTGCAGAACTCCACTCATACTCCGCAGACATGGGCGTCCCATCACAGATGGAGCAAGCTATGGAGAACATCATGTTCACCTTCCATAAGTACGCCGGGGACAAGAACTACATGAGCAAGGAGGACCTGCACCACCTGATGGAGAGCCAGTTCCCTGAATTCCTCAAGGTGAGTTCCCATCCCCCCCCAACGAAACCGCTGCAGATGGCAACTTTCCATTCCCTCTACAATCCTTCATGATGACTTATGGAAAATGCATCTACAGTTTCCTTTTTTTTTTTCAAGTTGGGGTTGTATGTGGTAGGGGATTATGAGGTTGGGTTGTATAGAGTTGGGGATGCGTAGGGTTGGAGTTGCATAGGGTTGGGAATGAATAGGATTGGTGTTCTACAGGGTTGGTGTTGTATAGGATTGGAGATGTGTAGGATTGGGGGGTGCATAAGGTTGGGGATGCATAGGGTTGGAGTTCCATAGGGTTGCAAATGAATAAGATTGGTGTTCTACAGGGTTGGTGTTGTGTAGGGTTGGGGATGTTTACGATTGGTGTTGGATAGGGTTGGGGTTGCATAGGATTGGGAATGAATAGGATTGGTGTTCTACAGGGTTGGTGTTGGATAGGGTTGGGGTTGCATAGGATTGGGAATGAATAGGATTGGTGTTCTACAGGGTTGGGGTTGTATAGGATTGGGGATGTGTAGGATTGGTGTTGCATAGGGTTGGTGTTGCAAAGGGTTGGTGTTGCATAGGGTTGGGAATGAATAGGATTGGTGTTGTAAAGGGTTAGGGTTGGGGTTGCATAAGGTTGGAGTTTCATAGGGTTGGGGTTGCATAGGGTGGCAAATGAATAGGATTGGTGTTCTACAGGGTTGGTGTTGTACAGGGTTGGGGATGTTTACGATTGGTGTTGGATAGGGTTGGGGTTGCATAGGGTTGGATATGAATAGGATTGGTGTTCTACGGGGTTGGTGTTGTATAGGGTTGGGTATGAATAGGGTTGGTGTTCTACAGGATTGGTGTTGCACAGGGTTGGGGATGCATAGGATTGGGAAGGAATAGGATTGGTATTCTACAGGGTTGGTGTTGTATAGGATTGGGGATGTATAGAGTTTGAGTTGTATAGGGTTGGAGTTGCATAGAGTTGGGTATGAATAGGATTGGTGTTGCATAGGGTTGGGGATGCATAGGATTGGGAAGGAATAGGATTGGCATTCTACAGGTTTGGTGTTGTATAGGATTGGGCATGTATAGAGTTTGAGTTGTATAGGGTTGGAGTTGCATAGAGTTGGGTATGAATAGGATTGGTATTGCATAGGTTGGGGATGCATAGGATTGGCATTCTACAGGGTTGGTGTTGTATAGGATTGGGGATGCATAGGCTTGGAGTTGCATAGGGTTGGAGTTGTATAGGGTTGGGAATGAATAGGATTGGTGTTTTACAGGGTTGGTGTTGTATAGGTTTGAGGATGTACAGTATATACTCAGGGTTGTATAGGATTGGGGAAGTGTAGGATTGGTATTGTATAGGGTTGGGAATGAAAAGGGATCCTATGTGATTGTTGCCGATCGGTACAACCTACTAAAGGAAACCATAAAGCCGATAGTAAATATCTGGGAATCCATCGGCTTATCTCCAGCTTGTTCTCACACCCTCCAACATCCAGATCCTCCAGGTCTCCTCCTTTTAGGATCAGCACCCTCTGCGCCTCTTGCAGGCCTCATCTTGCCCCGACTAATCTGCGGGCGCCGCCCTCTGCTGGGTGTGAGGTGACACAATGAGCGCCATTCACAAGACATTGCGCAATTCGACAACAAGATGAGCGGTGGGGGGGAGGAGGGGGGTTGTAGCACATTCCTTCCGTATCCCGGAGGGAAGACTGCCAGCACAGGAGTATTGTATCATCCTATAGTATATATTATATCTTATTATTATTAATAATATACCTATATTGCATCCGATCATCTTCTCGTCTGATATTTTTGTTGATAGTGTATTGTTATATGTTCTTCTTCCTTCCATTAACCCCATTTTTTTTCCCCTCGCTCCCCCTCAGAATCAGAACGACCCCCTGGCGGTGGATAAGATAATGAAGGATTTGGATCAGTGCCGCGATGGGCGGGTCAACTTCCACAGCTTCTTCTCCCTCATCGCCGGCCTCACCATCGCCTGTAATGACTATTACTGTAAGCACATGAAGGGCCGGAACTAAAGAAGCCCCGCCCACAATCGACCGCCAATCTCGCCAGACTGCCGCATTCCCATTGCCAGAGGGGGAGGGGCTCCGAAATCTGTTAATGCTTTCCAGTCTACCTAAACCGTGTCCAATCCCGTAATAAACGTTCCGTGTTTTGTACAATCCGTGTCCATTGCTGTGTCTGGTGTGCACACTATAAATACTATTAAAGAGTCTCTTTACAAAGGTTTTCACCAAGGATTCACACCGCATTCACCCAGGATTCACACCACTTTTACATCGCATTCACCCAGGATTCACACCACCTTTTACATCGCATTCACCCAGGATTCACTCCGCATTCACCCAGGATTCACTCTGTATTCACACTGCATTTACCAAGGATTCACTCCGCATTCACACCACTTTCACCATGGATTCACTCCACATTCATACCACATTTATCCAGGATTCACTCCGTATTCACTCTACATTCACACCGCTTTCACCGAGGATTCACTCCGCATTCACCCAGATTTCGCACTGCATTCACCCAGATTTCACATCGCTTTCACCCAGGATTCACACCGCTTTTACCAAGGATTCACTCCACATTCATACCGCATTCACCCAGAATTCGCACCGCATTCATCCAGGATTCACTCCGTGTTCACTCCACATTCACACCTCTTTCACCAAGGATTCACTCCGCATTCACCTAGGATTCACTCCATATTCACACCGCATTCACTCAGGATTCACACCTCATTTACCAAGGATTCACTCTGCATTCACATCGCTTTCACCCAGGAGTCACACCGCTTTCACCAAGCATTCACACCGCATTTACCCAGGATTCATACTGCTTTCACCTAGGATTCCACATTTATACAGTTAGTGGACATAAAGGGGGTATTTACTATATAAAAAAAAAAATTAGCATAGCAGTTTTTCCCCTTAAAATCACATAGAATATTGCTCTGCACAAATGGGGCTAAATCGAATGTTCTAAGATTATATGTTCTGCAATTCGAATGTGTAGATTAAAAAAAAAAAAAAAATTCTAGCCACTAGATGGTGCTAATTATCACAGGCCATAAAGATGTTCATCATTGCACCATCTAGTGGCCGTAAGGCGGTATGGTGTGTAATCACACATTCGAATTGCAGAGAATATAGCCAGAGAACGCTCGACTTTTCCCCATTTCAAACATTCGTTCTGAGTGATCATCATGTATGTACATTTTTTTTTTCCTATAAATACAATCCAGTGTGTGTGTATATATATATATGTTTCAGTGGCCGACCTCCATCCTCCGGGTGTGCCGGCTCCTCTCCTGGACTAAAATGTCTTCCTCTGATGACACCTCACACTGTGAGCTTCTCATAATGTCCATTAGATGCTGCAGCAAGTCAGATAGAGCCCCGCTCCACTTCCTGGCTGGAGGACGTCCGGCATCATCTAGCCCTTTCCCTTGGGTATTTCGTTGTATAAACTTCGTTATCTCGGTATAAACATTGCAGATTGGGGGGGGGGGGCGGAGCTCTGGAATGACTCATCGGGAGACTATCTGCAGCTCGGAGATAAGAGGGGTGCAAATATTGACCCGCTGTCACCGGATACAGAGGACAAAGTCCGCCGAGTGCGAATTCCCAGACGGCAAGTCTCTACACGGAACGTGCAGCTTAAAGGAGCACTCTGCCTCAATCTGCCTGTTTATGAGACATGGAAAGGACAAAAGTACCCCTCCCCCCCCCATGTGCTGTGAATACCCCAGCAGCATAGGTTGCAGGTTCTGCCCTCTTTGCACCCCCCTCCTTCTGAAGCGCCCTAGGCGGCTTCCCCTCCTGCCCACCCCCAACTAGGGAGGGACAATTCAGACAATGTACTTTCTGTGGAGGGGACTTGGCTGGAAGATCCTGGCCGGGGTCACCAACAGTGCCGGGACAAGGTCATCTGGAGCCCCCCCTAAAATGTATGAGCAATATGTGTCAGCAAACCCCCCCCCCCAAAAAAAACCACTGAGCACTAATCTGCATGCTTACCCCTACGCATTAATTCCCCTCCTCTGGTATAAATCTGCCCCCTCTGCTGAAATCTCCCCTCCCAGCACAAAAATCCTTGCCCCCCAAATCCCCCCCCTCAAAAAAAATTCAATCCTCCTAACCCTAAAATTACCCCTCCTAGTAAACATCGACTTCCCACCCAAAAAAAATTCTCCCCAAATCCCCCCTCCCAGCACAAATCCCCCCCAAATCCCCCCTCCCAGCACAAATCCCCCCCAAATCCCCCCCTCCCAGCACAAATTTATCCACAAATCCCCCTCCCAGCAAAAAATCCCCCCACCTAATCCCCCCTCAAAGCAAATATTCCCCACCCAATCCCCCCTCTCAGCAAAATTTTACCCCAAATCCCCCCTCCCAGCACAAATTCCTCTCCAAAACCCCCATCCCAGCCCAATTTTTCCCCAAATCCCCCTCAACCAGCACAATTTCCCCCCTCCCAGCCCAATTTCCCCCTAAAGCTCCCAAACAGCATAAATCCCCCCCCCCCAGCACAAATCCCCCCTCCCGGCACAAATTTCCCCCCAAATCCCTCCTCCCAGCGCACATTCCCCTTAAATCTCCCCTCCCAGCAAAAATCCCCTCCCCCAAATCCCCCCTCAGCACAAATTTCCCCCTCCCAGCACAAATTCCCCCCAAATCCACCCTCCCAGCACAAATTCCCCCCAAATCCCCCCTCCCAGTACAAATCCCCCCTCCCAGCACAAATTCCCCCCAAATCCCCCCAACCAGCACAAATTTCCCCCTCCCAGCACAAATTACCCCCAAATCCCCCTCCCAGCACAAATCCCCCCTTCCCGGCACAAATTTCCCCCCAAATCCCTCCTCCCAGCGCAAATTCCCCCAAATCCCCCCTCCCAACACAAATCCCCCCTTCCCGGCACAAATTTTCTCCCAAATCCCTCCTCCGAGCGCAAATTCCCCTTAAATCTCCCCTCCCAGCAAAAATCTCCTCCCCCAAATCCCCCCTCCCAGCAATTTCCCCCAACCAGCACAAATTCCCCCCAAATCCCCCCTCCCAGTACAAATTCCCCCCAAATCCCTCCCTAATCCCCCCAACCAGCACAACTTTCCCCCTCCCAGCTCAAATTCCTCCCAAATCCCCCCTCCCAGTACAAATCCCCCCTCCCAGCACAAATCCCCCCTTCCCGGCACAAATTTCCCCCCAAATCCCTCCTCCCAGCGCACATTCCCCTTAAATCTCCCCTCCCAGCAAAAATCCCCTCCCCCAAATCCCCCCTCAGCACAAATTTCCCCCTCCCAGCACAAATTCCCCCCAAATCCACCCTCCCAGCACAAATTCCCCCCAAATCCACTCTCCCAGCACAAATTCCCCCCAAATCCCCCCTCCCAGTACAAATCCCCCCTCCCAGCACAAATTCCCCCCAAATCCCCCCAACCAGCACAAATTTCCCCCTCCCAGCACAAATTACCCCCAAATCCCCCTCCCAGCACAAATCCCCCCTTCCCGGCACAAATTTCCCCCCAAATCCCTCCTCCCAGCGCAAATTCCCCCAAATCCCCCCTCCCAACACAAATCCCCCCTTCTCGGCACAAATTTTCCCCCAAATCCCTCCTCCGAGCGCAAATTCCCCTTAAATCTCCCCTCCCAGCAAAAATCTCCTCCCCCAAATCCCCCCTCCCAGCAATTTCCCCCAACCAGCACAAATTCCCCCCAAATCCCCCCTCCCAGTACAAATTCCCCCCAAATCCCTCCCTAATCCCCCCAACCAGCACAACTTTCCCCCTCCCAGCACAAATTCCTCCCAAATCCCCCCTCCCAGTACAAATCCCCCCTCCCAGCACAAATCCCCCCTTCCCGGCACAAATTTCCCCCCAAATCCCTCCTCCCAGCGCACATTCCCCTTAAATCTCCCCTCCCAGCAAAAATCCCCTCCCCCAAATCCCCCCTCAGCACAAATTTCCCCCTCCCAGCACAAATTCCCCCCAAATCCACCCTCCCAGCACAAATTCCCCCCAAATCCACTCTCCCAGCACAAATTCCCCCCAAATCCCCCCTCCCAGTACAAATCCCCCCTCCCAGCACAAATTCCCCCCAAATCCCCCCAACCAGCACAAATTTCCCCCTCCCAGCACAAATTACCCCCAAATCCCCCTCCCAGCACAAATCCCCCCTTCCCGGCACAAATTTCCCCCCAAATCCCTCCTCCCAGCGCAAATTCCCCCAAATCCCCCCTCCCAACACAAATCCCCCCTTCCCGGCACAAATTTTCCCCCAAATCCCTCCTCCGAGCGCAAATTCCCCTTAAATCTCCCCTCCCAGCAAAAATCTCCTCCCCCAAATCCCCCCTCCCAGCAATTTCCCCCAACCAGCACAAATTCCCCCCAAATCCCCCCTCCCAGTACAAATTCCCCCCAAATCCCTCCCTAATCCCCCCAACCAGCACAACTTTCCCCCTCCCAGCACAAATTCCTCCCAAATCCCCCCTCCCAGTACAAATCCCCCCTCCCAGCACAAATCCCCCCTTCCCGGCACAAATTTCCCCCCAAATCCCTCCTTCCAGCGCAAATTCCCCCAAATCCCCCCTCCCATCACAAATCCCCCCTCCCGGCACAAATTCCCCTTAAATCTCCCCTCCCAGCAAAAATCCCCTCCCCCAAATCCCCCCTCCCAGCACAAATTCCCCCCAAATCCCCCCAACCAGCACAAATTTCCCCCTCCCAGCACAAATTTTGCTGGGAGGGGGGATTTGGGGGGAATTTGTGCTGGGAGAGGGAAATTTGTGCTGGTTGGGGGGAATTTGTGCTGGGAGGGGGGATTTGGGGGAGGGGATTTTTGCTGGGAGGGAAGATTTAACACAAATCCCCCCTCCCATCTCCTTGTGGTGCCCTCCCACCTCATATAATACCACAGTGCCCGGGGCAGCCGCCCCTCCTGCCCACCCCTTGTCCCGGTCCTGCTCACAAACCTATGGGCAGACCCCCGTACACCTCTGTACTGTCTCCCAACACTCCCACTGTGTATTGAGCGGAGGAATCAGAAGCCGGGGACCCGTTTGTTATTATTACCTGCAGCCTTTTACCGGCCACTTCTAAGAAAAATGAAAAATGAATGGTAGAGCGGCCGCACTGACTTACTGCTTATATGTGAGAGATAACATGGTAATCTGCATGCAATGGTGGGTGAGCTGAGAAATAAAAGACGTGGGGGGCTCAATGATAGTGGGTGAGAGCATGAAAACCTGAAACTGATGAAGGGTTAAAGGCTCTGTGTCCCCACTGGGGAGAATGACCTCACTTCCTGTCAGGACAGGAAGTGATGGAAATCCTTACCAGCACATTAGTCCCAACCCCCCCAATACTCACCCCCAACAACAGTCCACACGTGACACACCCACTTAGCAAGTGGCTGTGCCTAGACCACACCCACTTTCCAGTGCAGTGCCTCTCCTAAATATGCAGGGACCACCCGCTCAAGGCCCCCCATTACCACTTAACTGATGGCTGTGCCTAGACCACGCCCACTTTCCAGTGCAGGGCCACTCCTAAATATGCAGGAACCGCCCACTCAAGGCCCCCAAATCTCCCTCCCCCCATTATTACCCTTTTTTGAGCCACTCTGTATGATCAGCATTAAATAACGGTGCTGTGGTCCCGGGACACAACCCAGGACAGAGGAGGGCTCCTGGGACTGTCCCGGCAAATTTGGCACTGTCGGCATCTGTACAGACCAATAGTGTGGGGATGGATTAGATCTCCGACAAGGTTTTTTTCCTGTTAGACATGTGCGGTTCGTTTCGTCCCAAATCAAAATTCAAACAAATTTTTTGTTATTCGGATTGCAAAAGTAATTATTTGAAATGAATCCAAAATAAAAAAAAACCAAATTTCGTCCAAATTTCGAATCAGAACGAATTGAATTAGAGCTAAATTAAAAAACAAGACTAGAATAAAATAAGGGAATAGAATATAATAAAATTGCATAGAAGAGAATAGAAAAAAAATAGAATAAAATAGAAAAGAATAGGAAAGACTATAAAATAAAAGAATAGAATAGAAAATAAAAGAATAGGTGAGAGAAAAAGACTATAAAGTAAAATAATAGAGTAAAACAGAACAGAAGAGAATAAAAAATAAGGGTATAGAATAGAATAAAATAGCATAGAAAAGACAAAAAAAAAATAAAAGAATAGAATAAAATAGAATAGAAAATAAAAGAATAGAATAGAAAATAAGGGTATAGAATAGAATAAAATAGCATATAAAAGACTAGAAAATAAAATAATAGAATAAAAGAGAATAGAAAATAATAGAATGGAAAATAAGGGAATAGAATAGAATAAGATAGCATAGAAAATAATAGAAAATAAAAGAATAGAATAGAATATAAAAAAGAATAGAAAAGAGTAGAAAATAAAAGAATAGAATAAAATAGAATATAAAATAAAAGAATAGAATAAAATAGAATAGAAAACAAGAGAATAGAAAAAAACAGCATAGAAAAGAATAGGGAATAAAAGAACAGAATGAAATAGAATAGAAAGTAAAAGAATAGAATAGAAAAGACTAGAAAATAAAAGAATAGGGTAAAATAGAATAGAAGAGAATAGAAAGTAAAGGGATAGAATAGAATAGACGATAAGGGAATAGAAAACTATAGCATAGAATAGAAAATAAAAAAATAGAATAAATTAGAGTAGAATAAAATAAAATATAGCCGCTTTACAAAATTTTGAAAAGAACAGAAGAGAATAAAACAGAAAAGAATATACAAAAATAGAATAGAAAATAAAGGAATAGAAAATAATAGAATAAAATAGACAAAAATAGAATAGAAAATAAAGGAATAGAATAGAAAAGAATACAACAGGATAGAATAAAATATACAAAAAATAGAACAGAAAATAAAGGAATAGAATATAATAAAACAGAATAGAATAAAATATACAAACATAAAAGAGAAAATAAAGGAATAGAGTAAAACAGAACAGAATAGAATATAGAATACAATTTCTGGTAAGGGTGTCACTGGGACAGGAAGTGGGGAATAATCTCTCCATTGGGGTCACGGAGTCGGGCTTCAAGCCGGTTCCAAAGCGGTTCCCACGGGCCGCCATCTTGGAAGAATTCGCCCAGCTGTGCAAACATCGGCGCGGAGGGCGCGGCTCTGAGGAGGTGCGAGAAACGATGGAAATATTTTGGATTTTTTTTGGAGGTTCGTCGGAAGGTAGAAGAGCAGAAAACAAAACACGCGGCGAGGTCGGAATGTTTTATTGTTATCGGCGAGGCGCGGTTCCCGCCAGCTGGGCCCCGATCGGTGTTTATGTTGGAATGAGCCCCCCCTCCTCCCCTCCCCCCTTCCTCACTGTTTGGGGAAAATAACTGTCGTTTCCACGGCGATGCTCGCCAGCGGACGGGGCGGGCGGGGAGGGCGAGCTGCCAGGGAGGGTGAATCACAGGAAAATGACGAGGGATTTCCTCCGACCGCCAAATTCTGAGGTTAACCCCTCGCCTCCCAGGTTAGCAAACGCCAGGCCGCGGCGATTAACAACGCGGGATCGCGGTGCGCTAAGAGCACGTGAAAAACGGTCACCATTATAAATCAACAGAGCTCCTCACATCAGCGGAGGTTAGAGACCTTGCACTCCTCCACCTTCCGTTTGAGGATGTCCCACAGATGATCAATAGGGTTTAGGTCTGGAGACATGCTTGGCCAGTCCATTATCACCTTTACCCTCAGCTTCTTTAGCAAGGCAGTGGTCATCTTGGAGGTGTGTTTGGGGTGGTTATCATGTTGGAATACTGCCCTGCGGCCCAGTCTCTGAAGGGAGGGGATCATGCTCTGCTTCAGTATGTCACAGTACATGTTGGCATTCATGGTTCCCTCAATGATCTGTAGCCCCCCAGTGCCGGCAGCACTCATGCAGCCCCAGACCATGACACTCCCACCACCATGCTTGACTGTAGACAAGACACACTTGTCTTTGTCCTCCTCACCTGGTTGCCCCCACACACGCTTGTCACCATCTGAACCAAATAAGTTTATCTTGGTCTCATCAGACCACAAGACATGGTTCCAGTAATCCATCTCCTTAGTCTGCTTGTCTTCAGCAAACTGTTTGTGGACTTTCTTGTGCATCATCTTTAGAAGAGGCTTCCTTCTGGGACGACAGCCATGCAGACCAATTTGATGCAGTGTGCGGCGTATGGTCTGAGCACTGACAGGCTGACCCCCACCCCACCCCTACAACCTCTGCAGCAATGCTGGCAGCACTCATACCTCTATTTCCCAAAGACAACCTCTGGATATGACGCTGATCACGTGACCTCAACTTCTTTGGTGGACCATGGCGAGGCCTGTTCTGAGTGGAACCTCTCCTGTTAAACCGCTGTATGGTCTTGGCCACCGTGCTGCAGCTCAGTTTCAGGGTTTTGGCAATCTTCTTATAGCCTAGGCCATCTTTATGTAGAGCAACAATTCTTTTTTTTCAGATCCTCAGAGAGTTCTTTGCCATGAGGTGCCATGAGGTGCCATGTTGTACTTCCAGTGACCAGTATGAGAGAGTGAGAGCGATAACAACAAATTTAACACACCTGCTCCCCATTCACACCTGAGACCTTGTAACACTAACGAGTCACATGACACCGGGGAGGGAAAATGGCCAATTGGGCCCCAATTTGGACCTTTTCACTTAGGGGTGTACTGACTTTTGTTGCCAGCGGTTTAGACATTAATGGCTGTTTGTTGAGTTATTTTGAGGGGACAGCAAATTTACACTGTTATACAAGCTGTACACTCACTACTTTACATTGTAGACAAGTGTCATTTCTTCAGTGTTGTCAAAAAGACACCAGATCTCAAAATACAATAAAAAATAAATTTTTGTCATTTAAAAAAAATGAAAAAAAAATAAAAAATGGCCCTTTAAGAGCTATGGGCGGAAGTGAAGTTTTAACATCACTTCCGCCCTGTAGTGTCATGGAGACGGGTGGAGGCCATCTTCTTCTCACTCGTCTCCATGCACAGCTAGGGAAGGATCCGATCGCCTCCGCCGCTGCCGATGGCTTTGGTAATTGGCGGAGGGCACCGGATCGCGGCGGGAGGGGGGCCCTCTTCCGCCGCCGATAAAAGTGATCTTGCGGCGAATCGGCCGCAGAGACCACTTTTATCTTGTACTTTAAAAAAAAAAAAAAGAAAAGGTTTAAGGTGTAAAAAATGTAATTGAAAAAAGTAATAAAAAGTCAGAAAAAGGTGTGTCGCCAGCGATCATCAGAGTGAAGAAAAAAAACAAAAAAACGTAGGCGTTATATTGCGTCGGCGTGCGCTGAAATTCATTGTGGTGAGCTTTTTCCTGAAAACTTGCGTTTGATAAACATCTGCACATAAAGTGACATAAAAACTTTACAACGGCCGCCATTTTATTCTCCGGGGTCTCGGCTTTCAGGAAAACTTTGGGGGGTCCCGAGTCATTTTTCTAGCAAGAAATACGGATTGTAACACGAGTGTGAAAATTCAGAAAATTGCCCCTATCGGCGAGTGTTTAGCTTAAATAACGGCGAGCGGCTTTCGCGTGCTTTTAGCGCGCGGCGATCCCGCGTTGTGACGCACATTAAACGGCGCGCCGTGAACGGCCACATCTATTTGTAACCCGTCTGTGTCCCGTGACCCCCCCGGGGAGGTGACACCCTGGCACTGCGGGGGTTACACGTTTCTCTTATGCGTCTGATTTTTCCACCATCGCGGGGCGGCGTGCGTTTGCACCTCCTGCAGCTCTGACCTCACCCATCCCCCGTTCATATTCAGCTTCCTTCCTCATGGTGCAGCTGGCAGTGTTTACATCCGTCACCCGGGGGGACGAGGTGTCAGCGAGGTGCGGTATCCATGGCGACAATTGTTGTCGGAAGTAAACACCCGGCTGGAGTGTAGACGGACATGGCTGAAAAGCACAGAGAAAAAACACAGTGTATGTCCAGCTGAAAACTTTTGTTTTGGCGGCGGGGGAACTAGACACTCTGCTGGGTTTTCACTGTTATCTGGGGCCCCGTTTTCATTTCCCCTCACTTCATGTCTCAGTGACAACATCAGAGACATTTCCCCTCACATTCTGTCATGGTGACAACATCAGAGACATTTCCCCTCACTTCCTGTCATGGTGACAACATCAGAGACATTTCCCCTCACTTCCTGTCATGGTGACGATATCAGAGACATTTCCCCTCACTTCCTGTCACAGTGACGACATTAGATTTCCCCTCACTTTCTGTCATGGTGACAGCGTTAGAGATTTCCCCTCACTTCCTGTCACAGTGAAAATGTTAGAGATTTCCCCTCACTTTCTGTCACAGTGACTTTAGAGACATCTCCCCTCTCTTCCTGTAACGGTGACAACGGTAGAGATTTCCCCTATCTTCCTGTCACAGTGTCAACATCAGAGACATTTCCCCGCACTTCCTGTCACGGTGACAGCATTAGATTTCCCCTCACTTCCTGTCACGGTGACATTAGAGATTTCCCCTCACTTCCTGTCACGTTGACAACGTTAGAGATTTCCCCTCACTTCCTGTCACGGTGACAACATTAGAGATATCCCCTCACTTCCTGTTATGGTGACAACATTAGAGAAATTTTCCCTCACCTCCTGTCAAGGTGACAACATTAGAGAGGTTTACCCTTACTTCCTGTCACAGTGACAACGCTAGTGAGATTTACCATCACTTCCTGTCACGGTGTCAACATTATAATAGCAGACAGAAAATGATGATAAATCTTTCTAACGTTGTCACGTGACAGGAAGTGAGGGGAGATCTCTCTAATGTTGTCACCATGACAGGAAGTGAGGGGAAATCGCTCTAACACCACGGAAAATCGCTCTAACGTTGTCAGGAAGTGAGGGAGAATCTTTAAAACGGAGGCACAGATAACAGTATGTTGGGTGAAAGTCACATTCTCTGCTGTATAAGGAGACCCCCTTTGGGGGTGCGTGCTGCATGGGGGGGGGGGGATAAGGGTCACGTGACACTGCTGGCTTCCTCCTGAAAATTCCGGTTGCCTGGCTGTCTCTGGCTTCGATGGCCCCTGGGAGGCTGACCAAGGACAAGCATGCAGCCAGTGAAGACCAGAATCAATTGTTTGTATCAGGTCAATAATTCTGGGTGATTTGATCAGCGTGGCGGCCAGGAATTGGGCATTTTCCCGGGTCGGTCAGCCATTGCGAGCTCCTTCTCCCTTTCCAGTGACCCTCAGATGAAGAAGAAGAAGACGGCTCCATGGTGCAGGAAGAGCTGAGTCATGGGGGGTGACCCCGGGGTGACATCACAGGCAAGACACGTGCCAGAGAGGGGGAACGCATGACGGACCGCAAACACTGCTGAGGGGTCATGTGACTCTCCGCTGCCCCGAGGGACGAGGATGATGAAGGAGAGGGGAGGGGGGGGGTCACAATGTACATTAGAAGTTACAGCAAGTCAAAATAACTCCCTGCCCCCCACCGCAGCCCTTTCTGCTGCCTGTTCGGGGGGATGAACATGACAGCCAGGAAATTGGCATTTTCAGATGAAGGGCACCGGTAGAGTGCAGGAAAACAAGGCGGCAATATAACCGGCCGCCATCAACCACTCCCCAGTGAATGTTTTAAACTGGATTCACACTAAGGTGTTGCGGTGCCCTGCATTTTGATTGGCGCCTCGGCGCAGCTAAGGCGACGCGCCAGAGTTACGCAACTCACGGCAGTGCAATGCGTTACAGCAACAGGATCACACAATAGGGCGAGTTGGCAGCCAGTTCATTTTGAATGTGACGTCCTGACGTAACGCGTGAGGGCCCATTCACACTATGGCATTGTGGTGCCCTTCGTTTTTAATGGTGCCCCGGTGCAACTAAGGTGACGCGGCTACAGTACAGCGTTCCGCACTCATGGAACTACATCGCGTTACAGCAGCAGAATCACGCTGCCAATTCATTTTGAATGTGACGTCCCGACGTAACGCGTAAGGGCCCACTCACATTTTTGTGTTTGTGGTAACACGCGACGTTGGACGTTACGCTGCTGCGGTGGCATTCATTCCAACATGGCACCTTGCCGATGGGCGTGTGTGTTGCAGGACAATATAAAAAATGGCACATTGCGTTGCCACAAATGGCACATTGCACCGCGTTTAACGAAAGGAACGTGCCGCCTTAACGCAACGCAAAGATATAAATGGCACCGGCGAACTGGTCACAAGTGTTCTGCAGGAGATAAAACATGGCGAGGAGCATTCTGTCCTCAGAGGCAGGGGAGCGACGGATCAATTTAAATTCCTCAGTTCGCTGAGTAAACGTATGACTCCCCCCCCCCACACATAGATCTGATATTCTTCAAGTGGAACAAGGCATCCGTGTGAATTCCCCGGCAGGGTGTGCCGCCATTCCATACAGAGCAAGGCAGCGCCCCCTGCTGGACAAATATGAGCTTCACTTTTTCCACATTTTGTTATGTTACAGCCTTATTCCAAAATGGATTAAATTCAATATTTTCCTTCAAAATTCTACAAACAATCCCCCATAAAGAAAGCGTGAAAGAAATTTGTTTAAAATCTTTGCATAAAATCTTTGCAAATGTATTAAATATAAAAAACTAAAAAATCCCATGTACATCAGTATGACAGACTCCCATGTATATAAGAATCACAGGCTCCTCCCATGTACATCACTATGACAGACTCCTCCCATGTACATAAGAATCACAGGCTCCTCCCATGTACATCACTATGACAGACTCCTCCCATGTACATCAGTATGACAGACTCCCCCCATATACATAAGTATCACAGGCTCCTCCCACGTACATCAGTGTGACAAACTCCTCCCATGTACATAAGTATCACTGGCTCCTCCCATGTACACAAGTATCACAGGCTCCTCCCATGTACATAAGTATCACCGGCTCCTCCTATGTACATAAGTATCACAGGCTCCTCCCATGTACATAAGTATCACAGGCTCCTCCCATGTACATAAGTATCACAGGCTCCTCCCATGTACATAAGTATCACAGACACCTCCCATGCACACAAGTATCACAGGCTCCTCTCATGTACACAAGTATCACAGACTCCTCCCATGTACATAAGTATCACAGACTCCTCCCATGTACAGAAGTATCACAGGCTCCTCCCATGTACATAAGTATCACAGGCTCCTCCCATGTACATAAGTATCACAGGCTCCTCCCATGTACATAAGTATCACAGGCTCCTCCCATGTACATAAGTATCACAGACACCTCCCATGCACACAAGTATCACAGGCTCCCCCCATGTACATAAGTATCACAGGCTCCTCCCATGTACATAAGTATCACCGGCTCCTCCCATGTACATAAGTATCACAGGCTCCTCCCATGTACATAAGTATCACCGGCTCCTCCCATGTACATAAGTATCACAGGCTCCTCCTATGTACATAAGTATCACAGACTCCTCCCATGCACACAAGTATCACAGGCTCCCCCCATGTACATAAGTATCACAGGCTCCTCCCATGTACATAAGTATCACAGGCTCCTCCCATGTACATAAGTATCACAGACTCCTCCCATGTACATAAGTATCACAGACTCCTCCCATGTACATAAGTATCACCGGCTCCTCCCATGTACATAAGTATCACCGGCTCCTCCCATGTACATAAGTATCACAGGCTCCTCCCATGTACATAAGTATGACAGGCTCCTCCCATGTACATAAGTATCACCGGCTCCTCCCATGTACATAAGTATCACAGGCTCCTCCCATGTACATAAGTATCACAGGCTCCTCCCATGCACATAAGTATGACAGGCTCCTCCCATGTACATAAGTATCACAGACTCCTCCCATGTACATAAGTATCACCGGCTCCTCCCATGTACATAAGTATCACCGGCTCCTCCCATGTACATAAGTATCACAGGCTCCTCCCATGTACATAAGTATCACAGGCTCCTCCCATGTACATACGTATCACAGGCTCCTCCCATGTACATAAGTATCACAGGCTCCTCCCATGTACATAAGTATCACAGGCTCCATCTCCATAGGTAACGCTTTAACATTTTTTACAGGTTACCAGTTTAAAGTTACAGAGGAGGTCTGGTGATAGAATTATTGCTCTCACTCTAACCTCACATGTGTGATGTGAACACTCATAACATATGTGGGAGCGACTTATGTATGCATTCGCTTCTGCGCATGAGCACGGAGGCACGGGGCATGTTAAAAAAATATATATATTTATTTTACTTTTTACACTGTCTTTTTTTTATTACTTTTATTCCTATTACAAGAAATGTAAACATCCCTTGTAATAGAAATAAGCATGACAGGTCCTCTTTATGGAGAGATTTGGGGGTCAAAAAGACCCCAGGTCTCTCTTATTTGCCTTTAAAAGCAAAAAAAAGAAAAAAATGAAGACATTTTTGCCTTTGATAAAATAAAATTAAAAATCCTGTCTGCCCAAGAACAGGAAGTGACGTCGGACGTCGCTTCGGTCCTCCAAGGGCATAGAGTCAAGTGGGGGCTACCCCTCCTGCCTAGGTCTGATTTTCGGGAATGTCCCGGGCAAATCAGGACTGTTGGCAACTATGGGTCAGGTGGAGCTTTTCATTCATATAGCAACAGGGGGACCTACAACTCCCATTAGCTGGATACAGTATTCTGGAGCCTGTAGGTTATCAGCACAAGGCCATGCTGAGACATGTAGTTCCTCAGCTGGGTAGTTCAGTTCTAGGTGCATGTTCTGGTACTCCTGGGACTTGCAGTGTCTCTCTTTCTGTAGGACAGTGCCCCGAATTTTGGACAATGGCTGCTCCCCCCCAGGGAGTGTCACCAGCTACGAGGGTCTCTCCACCATTATTTATTATCTTCGCCATTGCTGCGTTCACACACCGCCAAATAGATAGCAAGTCCGCCTTCCAGAATCACCTGTGAATGCCATCAGTTCTCTAACAATTCCACCGACACAGCACTCCTCCCATCCTCCACAGTTAGGACTTCATATTTACCATCCCCCCGATACCACCTGGACAAGGGCATGCTGGGATATCTAGTGCTCGGTGTGGGGGAGGGTATACAGGGCATGCTGGGATATGTAGTGCTCCGGTTTAGGGGAGGGTACACAGGACATGCTGGGATATGTAGTGCTCTAGTGTGTGTGTGTGTGTGTGTGGGGGTACATGGGGCATGCTGGGATATGTAGTGCTCCGGTTTAGGGGAGGGTACACAGGACATGCTGGGATATGTAGTGCTCTAGTGTGTGTGTGGGTACACAGGGCATGCTGGGATATGTAGTGCTCCGGTTTAGGGGAGGGTACACAGGACATGCTAGAATATGTAGTGCTCTAGTATGTGTGTGTGTATGTGGGGTACATGGGGCATGCTGGGATATGTAGTGCTCCGGTTTAGGGGAGGGTACACAGGACATGCTGGGATATGTAGTGCTCTAGTGTGTGTGTGTGGGTACACAGGGTATGCTGGGATATGTAGTGCTCCGGTTTAGGGGGGTACACAGGACATGCTGGGATATGTAGTGCTCTAGTGTGTGGGGGGTATATGGGGCATGCTGGGATATGTAGTGCTTCGGTGTGGGGAGGATACATAGGACATACTGGGATATGCAGTGCTCCGGTGTAGGGGAGGGTACAGAGGGCATTCTGGGCTATGTAGTGCTCTGATGTGGGAGAGGGTACACAGGACATGCTGGGATATGTAGTGCTCTGCTGTGGGGGGAGGGTACACGGGGCATGCTGGGATATGTATTGCTCTGGTGTGGGGGAGAAGGGTACATGGAGTATGCTGGGATATGTAGTGCTCCAGTGTGGGGGATACACAGGGCATGCTGGGATATGTAGTACTCCAATGTGGGGGGAGGGGTGGGTACACAGGGCATGCTGGTATATGTAGTGCTCGGCTTACATACTGTCCAGCCATTGAACAATAATTGCAACTATTCTATCTCTCAGATTAGACATTCTAATTTTTTTTCTCCCTTTTATATCGCAGCCTAAAAAACGATGTTTACATAATGTCCAGCCACTGTAAAATATTTGTGGCCGATGATAATACACTCCAATTTTTATAGATAAAACCTGCCTGGTCTCTCTCTCTCTTTTTATTGCAGACTAACCAAGCTGCTTAGATACTGTCCAGCCACTGATCAATATTTCTGACTAATGTCTCTCATATAATACACTCTTAATTTTTATTCGCAAGATAAAACCTGTCGGGTCTCTCCCTCTTCTATTGTGGCTAAACCAAACTGCTTATGTTTTCCAGCCACTGAACCATATTTGTGGCTATTGTCTCATATACACTCTTAAATTTTTATTGCAAGATAAAACCTGCCTGGCCTCTCCATCTCTCTTTTATATTGCAGCCTAATGAAGTTGCTTAAATAATCTCGTCACTGTACAAGATTAATGCCTGATGTCATAAAAGACTCCAATTTTTATTGATTGATTTTTATTGGGTCTTTCTCCTTTTATTGCAGCCTAACCAAGCTGCTTAGATGCTGTCCAGCCACTGATCAATATTTGTAGCTAATGTCTCTCATATAATACACACAGAAAGGTGCCAAAATGTGGCGGGGGGGGGGGGGGGGAGACGAGGCAGACAAGCGGAGCTTCCCCTTTAGTGTAGGGCTCCACTTTAACGAAGTTTAGATACTGTCCAGCCACTGAACATTATTTCTGGTTATTGTCTCTCAGATAATACACTCTATTATAACTGGGGATATAATGTAGGGATTGGAGGTAATGTGAGGTTGTGGCTTTGAATTGTTTTTGTGCACTCAGTTTTGACTTTCTATTAAACCTTAAAAAAGCATATAGTGTTGCACCACTTTGCACTCACCATGCCTGCTTTTGTTTTAAGCCTGCTGTCGCTTTTACTCCCACGTCTCAAAATGCCGTCTTCCTTGGTCGCAGTTCTCCCATGGCACCAACCCCTTCCAGGGTCCCACGGAGCCGTCTTTGCATGCTTGCTCCCGGCTGCCATTATAGACGAGTCTCCTTATGCAGCATCTAGTGATATGAATAGCTGCAGTGCCAAGCCACACCCCTGCTCCCACCCTCTTCCAAGCGAGTGATAGACAGCTGAAGACCTCTGATGTCCCTACTTCACTTCTCTGTGCATGTGAAGGGTGAAGCAAAATTTTTTTTTGTTTTTGCTTTATAGATATTGGCAATTACCGTAAAAAAATTATTTCCATAGGCTTGTTTTTTTTAATGTTTAATTGATGTTTTGATCTTTTATTTTCTCAACAACGAGTCCATGTGACTGCAAGAGTGGCAGTTGGCTCTGTGGGGCCCCAGGGCAAGGACGTTCAACACTGCAATGATGTTTACAGGTAGAATGTGTCACAGGTTACCACTTGGCTCCGCCCACCTATAACAGGAGAATGAGCATATGGCCTCAGTAGAGAAGATAAAAAATAGGTATTTGCAACTATTGAAAGGCTTCAAAATATTTCCTATATTTTTTTTTACTTTACATAAAGCTAAACTGGTACAAATAGGTTTACGGACAATAAAAGTAACCAATTGTAATGCAGTCCTTGGGAAGAGTAGCAAAGTTGTATACAAGGTACATGGTGTGTCTGATTTACTGAAGGAGTAGAATGTGTTCACCATGAATGTGTTCCCATCAGCGATACCTGTCAGTGCCGCCTATAAGTGCCCATCAGTGCTGCATATACTGTAAATGCCGCCTATCAGTGCTGCATATTAGTGCAGCCTCATCAATACAGCCTATCAGTGCTTGTCAGTGCAGCCTCATCATTACCCGTCAGTGCAGCCTCATCAGTGCAACCTCATCAGTACCCATCAGTGCAGCTTCATCAGTACAGCCCATCAGTGCCCGTCAGTGCAGCCCTTATCAGTACAGCCTATCAGTGCCCGTCAGTGTAGCCCTTATCAGTACAGCCAATCAGTGCCCGTCAGTGCAGCCTCATCAGTGCCCGTCAGTGCAGCCTCATCAGTGTAGCCTATCAGTACCCATCAGTGCAGCTTTATCAGTGCCCTTCAGTGCAGCCTATCATTGCCCGTCAGTGCAGCCTATCAGTGCCCTTCAGTGCAGCCTATCATTGCCCGTCAGTGCAGCCTATCAGTGCCCATCAGTGCAGCCTATCAGTGCCCGTCAGTGCGGCCTATCAGTGCCCGTCAGTGCAGCCTCATCAATGCAAATCAGTGAAGGAGAGAGACAGAAACTGGGAAAAAAATGCTTTGTTTTTTTTTTACATTTTTGGTATTTTTTTCATTTGTTTAGTTAAAAGTAAAAAGCCCAGTGATCAAATATCACCAACAGAAAGCTTTATCTGTCTTCAAAAAATGATACAAAATTCATTTGGGCACAGTGCAGCATGACCGCGCAATTGTCAAAGTGCAACAGCATTGAAAGCTGAAAAGTGGCCTTGGAAGGAATTGTATGAAAGTACCCTGTAGCCAAAGGAGGAACTGCAGTCTGCTCACATAATTTGTACTATAAACATCTTTGCCATTCTGAAGCTTCCCTCCAACCACCTGCAGAAATCTCCCTCCACTGAGTCTGGCTGTATCCATTTTAACTGTGGGCAGCTGAAGCTGCTGCCTGTTCACTTCCTGGATCCTGGTGGCACTGTGGTTCCCAAATCAGAAGGTTGTAGTTTCAGTGTTTCCCAGCAGCCACCATCAGGTAAAGACTGATTACTGGGATCTGCTGGCTGCTGGGAGGGTATTTAGTCCCTGCTCTACCATTCCCTCTTGCTTGTACTTTGCCTGATAGCCAGATTCATGCTTGCTGAGTTATCCCGAGTCGAAATCCCTGCCTGATCATGCTCCTGCCCTGCATCCTGTACCCTGCTGGCTCCTGTCTACTCTCTTTGTTTCTGATCCCAGTCCTGGTACCTCCTTCCTGACTGTACCCTGCACCTCCAGTTAATCTTGTTGATTCGCGCTCCCCTTTTGTCTGTATATATTGTATTATAGTTTGTTGGTCAGGTTTTCCTGTCACTTGGTTAGTTAGGCATTTTTGTTTGTACCAGGTTTATAATTCGCTTTATTCTTCACGTTTGCTATGCATTCAGCTTGCTGGTGCTTGGATGTTTTTTTTTTTATTTCATTATTAATAAATCTTACTTTAATTATACACAGTCTGGTTACAGTTTCCTGAGTGCAGCTACACTGATCTGGTCATCTCTGCTGCTGGGTGAAGGCGGTCGATATCTCTGACAGGAGGATAACACATCGAGTGTACTGACCAGGTTCCTGTTCGGAAGTGCTGGCTGTTGGTTTCGGGGAGCGGTGCGGCACCCATATCGAGTTAGAGTTTATATTGAAGTAGGCACGTTTGAGGTTATTGGACCCTGAGGGGGCCCCCGTGGCGGGGACCACTGGTCTACAGTGCAGAACGATTGCTCTGAGAGATCGTAAGTACATTATAAAGAGCAGGTATCCCAGGAATCCCACAACTCAGGATCTGCTGCCCTCTAGTGACAGACAGGATACACTACAGTACAAAGTACAGGTGCCAACCAATGGAATTAGGAAGATTTCCTGATGTCTGTAATATACAGCAATTTATAGTTTGGCTTTAAGTTCTCCCGACCTGGACGTGATGAACAAACCTGAAAGGGGGAGGGAGGAAAAAAAAGAGAATGATCAGTACTGGAGTAAAATAACAACAATGACAGGAGGGACAGAAGAACAAGGAGCGACAGAGGAGCTCAGAGGAGCAGTGAGAGGAGCGACAGAGGAGCAATGAGAGGAGCGACAGAGGAGCAATGAGAGGAGCGACAGAGGAGCAATGAGAGGAGCGACAGAGGAGCAATGAGAGGAGCGACAGAGGAGCAATGAGAGGAGCGACAGAGGAGCAATGAGAGGAGCGACAGAGGAGCAGTGAGAGGAGCAATGAGAGGAGCTAGAGGAGCGACAAGAGGAGCGACAGAGGAGCAAGGAGAGGAGCGACAGAGGAGCAAGGAGAGGAGCGACAGAGGAGCGTTGAGGGGAGCGACAGAGGAGCAAGAGTGGAGCAAGTGTGGAGCGACAGAGGAGCAAGAGTGGAGCGACAGAGGAGCAGTGAGAGGAGCGACAGAGGAGCAGTGAGAGGAGCGACAGAGGAGCAGTGAGAGGAGCGACAGAGGAGCAGTGAGAGGAGCGACAGAGGAGCAATGAGAGGAGCGACAGAGGAGCAATGAGAGGAGCGACAGAGGAGCAATGAAAGGAGCGACAGAGGAGCAATGAGAGGAGCGACAGAGGAGCAATGAGAGGAGCGACAGAGGAGCAATGAGAGGAGCGACAGAGGAGCAGTGAGAGGAGCGACAGAAGGAGGAGTGAGAGAAGGGGCAGAAGAGGAGTGACAGGAGGGACAGAAGAGGAGTGACAGGAGGGACAGAAGGGACAGAAGGAGGAGTGACAGAAGAGGAGTGACAGAAGGAGGAGTGACAGGAGGGACAGAAGAGGAGTGACAGGAGGGACAGAAGAGGAGTGACAGGGGGGACAGAAGAGGAGTGACAGGAGGGACAGAGTGTCAGGGCTGGGCTCAGCCATTCCTTCTCTGAGCTGGCCGCTCAGCTGTCGGCTAATTGCCAGCTCCTATCTCTCCACAGTTAACCAGCTGTTGTGGATCTGCTCGTCAGTCCCGCCTACTTAAAGATCTCCAGCTCACTTCACTCCTGCCTTAGCCTTGGTCACATCACAATAAACCATCTCCTGCGTTCCTGTTTAAAGACTGGCTTTGCTGACATTCCTTCTGGCTCCTTATCCTGCTTGCTGTTCCTCTACTTGGATCCCTGACTTCTGGCCTGACTGATTACCCGATCTGGTTACTAAACTCTGGCTTGGCTGATTACCCGATCTGGTTACCGAACTTTGGCTTGGCTGACTACCCGATCCGGTTACTGGACTCTGGCTTTGCTTTGACTACGCTTACTCTATTTACCTTTTTATTTTTATTAATAAACAAGTGTGATTTTACGGTACTTCTGTCTGGTTCATGGTTTTTGACACAGAGGAGGAGTGACAGGAAGGACAGAGGAGGAGTGACAAGAAGGACAGAGGAGGAGTGACCGGAAGGACAGAGGAGGAGTGACCGGAAGGACAGAGGAGGAGTGACAGGAAGGACAGAGGAGGAGTGACAGGAAGGACAGAGGAGGAGTGACAGGAAGGACAGAGGAGGAGTGACAGGAAGGACAGAGGAGCAGTGACAGGAAGGACAGAGGAGGAGTGACAGGAAGGACAGAGGAGCAGTGACAGGAAGGACAGAGGAGCAGTGACAGGAAGGACAGAGGAGCAGTGACAGGAAGGACAGAGGAGCAGTGACAGGAAGGACAGAGGAGAAGTGACAGGAAGGACAGAGGAGGAGTGACAGGAAGGACAGAGGAGCAGTGACAGGAAGGACAGAGGAGCAGTGACAGGAAGGACAGAGGAGCAGTGACAGGAAGGACAGAGGAGAAGTGACAGGAAGGACAGAGGAGGAGTGACTAGAGGTGCATCAACAGGACAGGCAATGGAGCATCGATAGGATGAAAAGAGACAGGAGGGACAGAGGAATAATAACAGGAGTAGCAGAAAAGGATGGAATGAAGTTACAGAATGAAGATTTCCCAGCAGTAGTCCTCACCGGTGGCCTCGTTGTACAGCACAGCATCATCATGACTGCGGACACGGCAGCTGATATAGACTTTCCGGCCGTCTACCTTCTCCACTCGGCTGTCTATGATGACTGTAGATCCCAGAGGAATCGGACTACAGACACAAAGAGAACCTCATCACACATCTCCGGTATCATCAATAATTCCTAAATTCTCCCCAATATCACTACCACACCTCCACCAGCACCCCCCCCCCCATTATCGTCAGGATTTCCGAAGTTATCCAGAGGGACCCTGAATGTGACTTCCCTCCATTTCTTATTTTACTTGTTATGGCTGATAAAACCCAATGCTGGCCACACACATTACAATCTGATCATACAATCTCCGGACAGCTATGCAAATGTGAAAGCCTTCCTCCAATCAAAGCAAATCCGGTCAGGTAGCTCCTCCCACTTACTTCCGATAACTGATGTTCAGGTTGGCCGTCACAGGCGTCCCGCAGCTCTGTACAATTCCCGTCGCCGTGGTCTCGTCTATGATGGTGGCGATGCAACCTCCATGTGTGTGCCTAGAGAAGGCAAAAGAGGAGAGGTGGAGGCAGAACAAGATGGGCAAGAAACCGAGAGGATTCTGGGTAGGACAGACTGGAGAAAAAATAAATAAATAAATGAATGCTCACCCTCGGGGGCCTTCCGTATAGGGCCCGGGCTGGAAAATGCAGATTGTCCTCTTCTCCGCCATATTATAGAACATACAATACTCAAAGCCGACTCCATCCTGGTCAAGGTTCCTGGTGAAGAGACGAGTTTTCCTGTCTGCCTCCGGACTCATACCTGTATAGAGGTCACCAGAGGAGCTTACAGTCTAATGTCCCCTCCCCCCACAGTCACATCAGTCTCTGTACAGAGGAGCTTACACTCTAATGCCCCCTCCTGCCACAGTCATATCTGTCTCTGTACCAGAGGAGCTTACACTCTAATGTCCCCTCCCCCCACAGTCACATCAGTCTCTGTACAGAGGAGCTTACACTCTAATGTCCCCTCCCCCCACAGTCACATCAGTCTCTGTACAGAGGAGCTTACACTCTAATGTCCCCTCCCCCACAGTCACATCAGTCTCTGTACAGAGGAGCTTACACTCTAATGTCCCCTCCCCCCACAGTCACATCAGTCTCTGTACAGAGGAGCTTACACTCTAATGTCCCCTCCCCCCACAGGCACATCAGTCTCTGTACCAGAGGAGCTTACACTCTAATGTCCCCTCCCCCACAGTCACATCAGTCTCTGTACAGAGGAGCTTACACTCTAATGTCCCCTCCCCCCACAGTCACATCAGTCTCTGTACAGAGGAGCTTACACTCTAATGTCCCCTCCCCCCACAGTCACATCAGTCTCTGTACAGAGGAGCTTACACTCTAATGTCCCCTCCCCCACAGTCACATCAGTCTCTGTACAGAGGAGCTTACACTCTAATGTCCCCTCCCCCCACAGTCACATCAGTCTATGTACAGAGGAGCTTACACTCTAATGTCCCCTCCCCCCACAGGCACATCAGTCTCTGTACAAGAGGAGCTTACACTCTAATGTCCCCTCCCCCACAGTCACATCAGTCTCTGTACAGAGGAGCTTACACTCTAATGCCCCCTCCTGCCACAGTCATATCTGTCTCTGTACCAGAGGAGCTTACACTCTAATGTCCCCTCCCCCACAGTCACATCAGTCTCTGTACAGAGGAGCTTACACTCTAATGTCCCCTCCCCCACAGTCACATCAGTCTCTGTACAGAGGAGCTTACACTCTAATGTCCCCTCCCCCATGGCCACATGATCTCTCACCGTCTCGGTGGACGGTGTTGTTGTAGGAGGGAAGTCTCTTCCAGCTCCTGTCTCGGCTCAGCTCCTCGTACAGTCTCTTGGTGTCGGGGCTCCAGGTGGGGTTGGGCAGGGCGTAGTCCCGCGGTTCCTGGTTCGCACAGCAGGGGGCAGCCTGCAGATATCAGAGAAACGCTCTCTTGTTATGTGTTCTAGATCATCAGTTTTCCCTTATAATATCAAATTGCAGTGACCCGCCTATGGGGGGTGGGGGGCAGATTTATGTGTTTCAACTCTTTTTATTGTTTTTAACAAAAAATAAAAAGGACAACACTTTACAAAGAGAAGTTTCAGTTTCAAAAAGAAAGTTCCAAAACTTATCCTATAAAAGTACAATTGTATACATTACATACTTACATAACACATTACATTTAACAATTGACATTATACATTTAACATTCCTGAAATGTAAACTTCTACTCTATGTTTTCCACTCCCTACATCCGACTCCTCCAATCTATACCATTCCTGCCTAAAAGAAAGAAATGAGATACAGAAACAAAACAGTAGGGGGAGCCATCCCATCTATACCCAGCCATACTCAGCCGTACCCGGCCATACTCAGCCATCCCCATTCATGCTCATCCATGCCACTAGAGTGCCTCACAAAAGTGTAATAGGTGGCCAAATTAGATTTGAAATTTATGCCCCTAGAACACTTGATGGTGCTCCCTGCATATTGGGCCTCTATATGTGGCCACGGTGTGTGTAAAAGTCCCACACATGTGGTATCGCCGTACTCAGGAGCAGTAGGAGAATCTATTTTGGGGTGCAATTTTTGGTATGTCCATGCTATGTGTTAGAAACAATGTGTAAATGGACAACATTATGTAAAAAAAAAAATGCGTTTTCATTTTCTTTACACATTTTCCAAAAAACTTGTAGAAAAAATGACATGCTCAACAGACTCATTATGCCTCATAGATTTTGCATTGGGGTGTTTTCTTTCCAAAATGGGGTCATTTTTGGGGCATTTCCATTGTCCTGGTGCTCCAGGGCCTTCAAAAGTGTAAGAGGTAGTCAAGAAATTAGATGTGTAATTTATGTCCCTAGAACACCTGATGGTGCTCCCTGCATGTTGGGCCTCTATATGTGGCCACGGTGTGTGTAAAAGTCCCACAGATGTGGTATCGCCATACTCAGGAGCAGTAGGAGAATCTATTTTGGGGTGAAATTTTTGGTATGTACATGCTATGTGTTAGAAACAATGTGTAAATGGACAACATTGTTTTAAAAAAAAAATGCGTTTTCATTTTCTATACACATTTTCCAAAAACTTGTAGAAAAAATGACATGCTCAACAGACTCATTATGCCTCATAGATTTTGCATTGGGGTGTTTTCTTTCCAAAATGGGGTCATTTTTGGGGCATTTCCATTGTCCTGGTGCTCCAGGGCCTTCAAAAGTGTAAGAGGTAGTCAAGAAATTAGAGGTGTAATTTATGCTCCAAGAACGCCTGAAGATGCTCCCTGCATGTTGGGCCTCTGTATGTAGCCACGGTGTGTAAAAGTCTCACACATGTGGTATCGCCGTACTCAGGAGTAGCAGAATGTGTTTTGGGGTGTAATTTGTGCTAGGCATATGCTGTGTGTGAGAAATAACCTGCTAATATAAACATTTTGTGGAAAAAAAAAAAAGAAAATCTTGATTTTGCAAAGAATTGTGGGAAAGAATTACAACTTCAAAAACCTCACCATGCTACTTACTTAATACCTTGGAATGTCTACTTTCTAAAAAGGGGTCATTTGGGGGGGGGGGGTATTTGTACTTTCCTGGCTTGTTAGGGTCTCAAGAAATGAGATAGGCCGTCAGTACTCGTTAGGTGTGAACAATTTTCAGAGACTGGCACCATAGCTTGTGGACTCTATAACTTTTACAAAGACCAAATAATATACACCGATTTTGGTTATTTTTTACCAAAGATATGAAGTGGTATACATTTTGGCCAAAATATATGAAGAAAAATTACTAAATTTGCAAAATCTTTTAACAGAAACGAAGAAAAATGCGTTTTTTTTTTTTTTACAGAATTTTCGGTCTTTTTTCTTTTATAGCGCTAAAAAAAAAAAAAAAAGCGGTGATTAAATACCACCAAAAGAAAGCTCTATTTGTGTGGGGAAAAAAGGACAAAATGTCATATAGGTACAGTATAGCATGACTGAGTAATTGTCATTCAAAATGTGAGAGCGCCGAAAGCTAAAAATTTGGTCTGGTTAGGAGTTAAGTGCCCAGCGGGTAAGTCGTTATAATTGACGGGGGGGGGGGGGGTCTTATTTCATTTTCCATCGTCTCAGTATTAGAGCCTTTGCCGCATTTAATAGACATGGTACTACCGCCGTTCTATATTTCTTCCTCGGCTCCCCGGTAGCATGGAACAAACATTGCCAGGGAATCCTGCACAACCTCTGACCCCGGCGATCTTTTTTAATCGTTTTTCAATATCTCTTTCCAAAAAAAAAAAAAAAATGGGATCTTGGTGCACTGCCACCATAGGTGGGCATGTGTGCCCTCCAATCCGCATTCCCCCCGGCATAGCGGTGAAATTTCTGGGTTAATCCTGTGAGGTTTTGTTGGGACATAGTACCATTTCATTAATAATTTATAGTTCATTTCCTTTATTCTCTGTTGTCGTTGAGTGTACATAGTCCATGATTTTAGGTTTCGTTTGCTCTGGTATCCTTCGATCTGATTCCAACTCCCAATTCTCGAAGAAGCGGATTGGCTCTAAGCCTGGAGAGAAGATCAACATCTTATATATAATAGATAGTCCATGGTCCCTTATCTCCCCCCCCCCCCAACAAACTTCCCCATGGGGGAGGGGTAAGCTCTTTACTGGAGTGAAGGGGTTTTGGGAGAGTCTACAAAGTGTTGGAGTTGCCGATATCTCCACTTATCCCATGGTGCTCCCCCATATCTCTCACCCCTTGTACACCAGGGCGGGGGGCAGATTTATGACATGTAATCTCTGTCCCGGGGTCAGTGTGTGTGTGCATGCGCCCTCCAGCCCTGCCGTACCGGCTCCTGTTGCGCAGGCTCATGGAGTGACAAAAGATGAAATGCCCCCCCCCCCACTGGGGACACAGCGAGGGGTTAGTCCCATCACCCACCAATCGGTACTCACGGAGAAGCGGCGATCGCTGTGCGCCCCGGCGGTGGTGCAGTGACCCCGGATGATCCTGGAGATTCCGTGCAGCATGGTGCCTGTGAGGAGAGGAGACAGGAAAGAGATGAGATGGGGACACCGGAATTCTATACATTATCGGGGGAGGGGCCAGCACACGTCACATGACCATACAGACGTGACATGAGACCTTTATACACAGAGAGAGGGGAGAGGAGGGGCTGCCAGACACACGGGTCACCGTCATGGGGGAGAGGTATATCGCCGACACGGTCTGTGGAGCTGTACAAAGTTCATCTGTTGATACAAATACAGGAAGAGTCATCAGGAGCTCCGCATCAATTCCCCTCCACCGAAGACTACATATCCCAGCATGCCCAGTGTACCCTCCCCCACCCCAGAGTACTACAACTCCCAAGAGAACCAGAACTGAACTACAAGTCCCAGGAGTACCAGAACTGAACTACAAGTCCCAGGAGAACCAGAGCTGAACTACAAGTCCCAGGAGAACCAGAGCTGAACTACAAGTCCCAGGAGAACCAGAACTGAACTACAAGTCCCAGGAGTACCAGAACTGAACTACAAGTCCCAGGACTGAACTACAAGTCCCAGGAGTACCAGAACTGAACTACAAGTCCCAGGAGAACCAGAACTGAACTACAAGTCCCAGGAGAACCAGAACTGAACTACAAGTCCCAGGAGAACCAGAACTGAACTACAAGTCCCAGGAGTACCAGAACTGAACTACAAGTCCCAGGAGAACCAGAGCTGAACTACAAGTCCCAGGAGAACCAGAAGTGAACTACAAGTCCCAGGAGAACCAGAGCTGAACTACAAGTCTCAGGAGCACCAGAACTGAACTACAAGTCCCAGGAGAACCAGAACTGAACTACAAGTCCCAGGAGTACCAGAACTGAACTACAAGTCCCAGGAGAACCAGAAGTGAACTACAAGTCCCAGGAGAACCAGAGCTGAACTACAAGTCCCAGGAGCACCAGAACTGAACTACAAGTCCCAGGAGAACCAGAGCTGAACTACAAGTCCCAGGAGAACCAGAAGTGAACTACAAGTCCCAGGAGAACCAGAGCTGAACTACAAGTCTCAGGAGCACCAGAACTGAACTACAAGTCCCAGGAGAACCAGAACTGAACTACAAGTCCCAGGAGAACCAGAACTGAACTACAAGTCCCAGGAGTACCAGAACTGAACTACAAGTCCCAGGAGAACCAGAAGTGAACTACAAGTCCCAGGAGAACCAGAGCTGAACTACAAGTCCCAGGAGCACCAGAACTGAACTACAAGTCCCAGGAGAACCAGAGCTGAACTACAAGTCCCAGGAGTACCAGAGATGAACCACAAGTCTTAGCCAGGCTAGTGCTGGCCTACAAACTCCAGAGTCCAGCCCATTGCCTGCTGGGAGTTGTAGTTTCCCTGTTGCTGTATATGAATGAAGAGCTCACTCTGCCCCCTTATCACCTGTCCTGCCAGTCCCTGCAATGTCCTCCTTATCAGCTCATTACAGGACAATATCACACGTGTCTCTGTGTCCGGAGAAATTTTTCCGAAGCCTTTGCCTGGAGATGAGGGAGCCGGCGCTACAACAACATGGCGGCCACACTGTATAGAACCTAAAGAAGAATGCGGCCTCTAGTGGTGGCAATGAAACCGAACACCGGTGTCGCAGTGTCACCACCAGAGGCCGCGCTCTTTTGTATGTCGCACATTGTGTGGCGGCCATGTTGTTGTAGCCCCAGCACTTTCTTTTCTAGCGGAGACTTCAGGAAAATGTCTCCGGACACTGGGACAGATAATCCTGGGAGGACATTTCTGGGACTGGGGAAAGGGGATCAGGGCGAGCTTTTCATTCATATTATATGGTACTCCTGGGAGTTGTAGTTCAGCTCTGGTTCTCCTGGGACTTGTAGTTCGGTTCTGGTACTCCTGGGACTTGTAGTTCGGTTCTGGTTCTCCTGGGAGTTGTAGTTCAGCTCTGGTACTCCTGGGAGTTGTAGTTCGGTTCTGGTTCTCCTGGGACTTGTAATTCAGTTCTGGTTCTCCTGGGACTTGTAGTTCGGTTCTGGTTCTCCTGGGACTTGTAGTTCAGTTCTGGTTCTCCTGGGACTTGTAGTTCTGTTCTGGTTCTCCTGGGACTTGTAGTTCAGTTCTGGTTCTCCTGGGACTTGTAGTTCAGCTCTGGTTCTCCTGGGACTTGTAGTTCAGCTCTGGTTCTCCTGGGACTTGTAGTTCAGCACTGGTTCTCCTGGGACTTGTAGTTCGGTTCTGGTTCTCCTGGGACTTGTAGTTCAGCTCTGGTTCTCCTGGGACTTGTAGTTCGGTTCTGGTTCTCCTGGGACTTGTAGTTCGGTTCTGGTTCTCCTGGGACTTGTAGTTCGAATCTGGTTCTCCTGGGACTTGTAGTTCGGTTCTGGTTCTCCTGGGACTTGTAGTTCGGTTCTGGTTCTCCTGGGACTTGTAGTTCGGTTCTGGTTCTCCTGGGACTTGTAGTTCGGTTCTGGTTATCCTGGGACTTGTAGTTCGGTTCTGGTACTCCTGGGACTTGTAGTTCGGTTCTGGTTCTCCTGGGACTTGTAGTTCAGTTCTGGTTCTCCTGGGACTTGTAGTTCGGTTCTGGTTCTCCTGGGACTTGTAGTTCGGTTCTGGTTCTCCTGGGACTTGTAGTTCAGTTCTGGTTCTCCTGGGACTTGTAGTTCGGTTCTGGTTCTCCTGGGACTTGTAGTTCGGTTCTGGTTCTCCTGGGACTTGTAGTTCAGTTCTGGTTCTCCTGGGACTTGTAGTTCAGCACTGGTTCTCCTGGGACTTGTAGTTCGGTTCTGGTTCTCCTGGGACTTGTAGTTCGGTTCTGGTTCTCCTGGGACTTGTAGTTCAGTTCTGGTTCTCCTGGGACTTGTAGTTCGGTTCTGGTTCTCCTGGGACTTGTAGTTCGGTTCTGGTTCTCCTGGGACTTGTAGTTCGGTTCTGGTTCTCCTGGGACTTGTAGTTCAGCACTGGTTCTCCTGGGACTTGTAGTTCGGTTCTGGTTCTCCTGGGACTTGTAGTTCAGCTCTGGTTCTCCTGGGACTTGTAGTTCGGTTCTGGTTCTCCTGGGACTTGTAGTTCGGTTCTGGTTCTCCTGGGACTTGTAGTTCGAATCTGGTTCTCCTGGGACTTGTAGTTCGGTTCTGGTTCTCCTGGGACTTGTAGTTCAGTTCTGGTTCTCCTGGGACTTGTAGTTCGGTTCTGGTTCTCCTGGGACTTGTAGTTCGGTTCTGGTTATCCTGGGACTTGTAGTTCGGTTCTGGTACTCCTGGGACTTGTAGTTCGGTTCTGGTTCTCCTGGGACTTGTAGTTCAGTTCTGGTTCTCCTGGGACTTGTAGTTCGGTTCTGGTTCTCCTGGGACTTGTAGTTCGGTTCTGGTTCTCCTGGGACTTGTAGTTTGGTTCTGGTTCTCTTGGGACTTGTAGTTCAGCTCTGGTTCTCTTGGGACTTGTAGTTCAGCTCTGGTTCTCTTGGGACTTGTAGTTCAACTCTGGTTCTCTTGGGACTTGTAGTTCGGTTCTGGTTCTCCTGGGACTTGTAGTTCAGTTCTAGGGGGATGTTCTGGGACTTGTAGTGTCCCTCTTTTTGTAGGACTCTCTCTTCCCCCGTTCTGCACCATTACCCCACACCCGGGCTGTTACCAGCCATGGGGGGGGGGCACATTACCTATTAACCCCGCTATCTGTGCTTTCACACACGCCCAAACAGATGGCAAATCTGCATAACTGCCCACGAACACCCTACAGAGGGCGTTCACCTACCTCGTCCATGGCAGCTTTCACCCTTCACCTCACCCTAAAAAAAAAAGAAATAAACTCCGAGCCCATTACTTCCTGTAGCATCATGTGACCATCCGGGAAACTTCATATCCAATCATGCACTGACTTATTGCATCATAGAATAGGGCGTGTGTTACCTTCTGTGGACCACGCCTCCCTCACCACTGCCCCGCCCCTTTATCATTTCCACCCGCTTTCCTGCCCACCTCCTGTCCGGGCCTTTTCCGGCACTTTCAGTCAGTATTTAAAGCAGAGGCCCTGTAGAGCAGTGATGACGAACATTGGCACCCCAGATGTTTTCGGAACTACATTTCCCATGATCCTCATGCACTCTGCAGTGTGGTGGAGCATCATGGGAAATGTAGTTCCAAAACATCTGGGGTGCCAAGGTTCACCATCACTGCCTTAGAGAATAAAACGGCGGTTGTTGCAATTTTTGTATGTCGCGCGGTTTTTCAAATGCAATTTTTTGGGGACAAAAAAGAATTAAAAAAGTGTATTTTAATGCAAAAAAAAACAACCCAACGCATAACCCAATTTTTTAGAAAAATATAAAAGATGATGTTAAACCAAATAATAACATAATGAATGTAAACATCCCATGTGACACTAATAGGTGGTAACAGGTCCTCTTTATGGAGAGATCTGGGGTCTATAATGAATGTAAACATCCCATGTGACAGTAATAGGCGGTGACGGGTCCTCTTTATGGAGAGATCTGGGGTCTATAATGAATGTAAACATCCCATGTGACAGTAATAGGCGGTGACAGGTCCTCTTTATGGAGAGATCTGGGGTCTATAATGAATGTAAACATCCCATGTGACAGTAATAGGTGGTGACAGGTCCTCTTTATGGAGGGATCTGGGGTCTATAATGAATGTAAACATCCCATGTGACAGTAATAGGTGGTGACAGGTCATCTTATGGAGAGATCTGGGGTCTATAATGAATGTAAACATCCCATGTGACAGTAATAGGTGGTGACAGGTCATCTTTATGGAGGGATCTGGGGTCTATAATGAATGTAAACATCCCATGTGACAGTAATAGACGGTGACAGGTCATCTTTATGGAGAGATCTGGGGTCTATAATGAATGTAAACATCCCATGTGACAGTAATAGGTGGTGACAGGTCATCTTTATGGAGGGATCTGGGGTCTATAATGAATGTAAACATCCCATGTGACAGTAAAAGGCAGTGACGGGCCCTCTTTATGGAGAGATCTGGGGTCTATAATGAATGTAAACATCCCATGTGACAGTAAAAGGCGGTGACGGGTCCTCTTTATGGAGAGATCTGGGGTCTATAATGAATGTAAACATCCCATGTGACAGTAAAAGGCAGTGACTGGCCCTCTTTATGGAGAGATCTGGGGTCTATAATGAATGTAAACATCCCATGTGACAGTAAAAGGCGGTGACGGGTCCTCTTTATGGAGAGATCTGGGGTCTATAATGAATGTAAACATCCCATGTGACAGTAATAGGTGGTGACAGGTCATCTTTATGGAGGGATCTGGGGTCTATAATGAATGTAAACATCCCATGTGACAGTAAAAAGCAGTGACGGGCCCTCTTTATGGAGAGATCTGGGGTCTATAATGAATGTAAACATCCCATGTGACAGTAAAAGGCGGTGACGGGTCCTCTTTATGGAGAGATCCGGGGTCTATAATGAATGTAAACATCCCATGTGACAGTAAAAGGCAGTGACGGGCCCTCTTTATGGAGAGATCTGGGGTCTATAATGAATGTAAACATCCCATGTGACAGTAAAAGGCAGTGACGGGCCCTCTTTATGGAGAGATCTGGGGTCTATAATGAATGTAAACATCCCATGTGACAGTAAAAGGCGGTGACGGGTCCTCTTTATGGAGAGATCTGGGGTCTATAATGAATGTAAACATCCCATGTGACAGTAATAGGGGGTGACAGGTCCGATTTATGGAGAGATCTGGGGTTTATAATGGATGTAAACATCCCATGTGACAGTAATAGGCGGTGACAGGTCTTCTTTATGGAGGGATCTGGGGTTTATAATGGATGTAAACATCCCATGTGACAGTAATAGGCAGTGATGGGTCCTCTTTATGGAGGGATCTGGGGTCTATAATGAATGTAAACATCCCATGTGACAGTAATAGGCGGTGACGGGTCCTCTTTAAGTTCACCTCTGTTTCTTTTCTGCAACAGAGGTGAACTTAGAAAAAAAAAGTGACTTTATACTGTAATGTCACCTTGGGATTTATTTTCAGTCTTTTTTCAAGCCCAGTTGAACTTTGTTATTAATCAGCTAAATATAATTAATTCCAGGTGTGCAAAATAATGTTTACAAGTAGAAAAGTCTGTCCTCTGCCAGCAACTGCAGCAAGCTACCTTAGCTCTCTGTGCGGAAGCAGTGGTCTCTCTGCAGCAATCAGGCATGCCCTCTGCTGAGTCTGACCTAGAGCTCTCCAATAAGCAGGGAGTATGGACTTTACTGATTGGAGAGCCCTAGGTCTGACTCATCAGGGACACATTGAACGTATGCTGTAGGGATCAGATTCAGCACTACCATGGGTTCCAGACAAATTCTGCGTTTTTGTAGTTCGAGGACCAGTGATTTATTGCAGGAATTTGTGAAGCCTAATAAAGCTGCTTACATACTATCCAGCCACTGTATGATATTTGTGTCTATTGTTTCTCAGTTAATACACTCTAATTTAAATTTCAAGATAAATCCTGCCTCATCTCTACCTCTTACATTGAGGCCCAGTGAAGCTGCTGCTTTTATACTCTCTCTTTTAGATTGCGGCCTAACAAAGTGGTTTACATACTGTCGAGCCACTGAACAAAATTTTCAACTATTGTCTCCTGGATAATGCCATGTAATTTGTATTGCAAGATAAACCTGTCTGGTCTCTCCCTTTTATATTGTGGCCTAACAAAACTGCTTACATGTTTTCCAGCCACTGGACACTATTTGTGGCTGATGTTTATCAGATAATACAATCCAATTTTTATTAGTCTCTCCCTATTAGATTGAGGCCCTAACAAAGCGGTTTACATACTGTCCAGCCACTAAACAATATTTGCAACTACTGCCTCCCAGATTATTCCCTCAAATTTTTTATTGCAAGATTATACCTGTCTGGCCTCTACCTCTTATATTGAAGCCTAACCAAACTGCTTATATGTTTACAATATTTGTGGCTGATGTCTATCAGATAATACACTCTAATTTTATTGTAAGATAAAAGCTACCTGGTTTAGTGTAGCCTAATGAAGCTGTTTACATAATCTCCAGTCAATGTACAATATCCATGTTATATGTCTCTGACATTTTTATTGCAAGATAAAACTTGCCCCATCTCTTCCTCTTACTGTATGTCACGGCCAAACCAAACTGCTCACATGTTTTTCAGCCACTGAATAATATTTGTGGCTACTGTCTCTCAGATAATACAATACATTTTTTTTAATGCATGGTAAAACTTGCTTGGTCTCTTCCTCTTATATGGCGGCATAGCCAAGCTGCTTACATGTTTTCCAGCCACTGAATAGTATTTGTGGCTATGGTCACTTACATTTTTAACGTTAGGTAAAATCTGCCTAATCTCTCCCTCTCTCTTTAAGGCCTCATGCACACTGGACGTTTTTACATCTGCTGTTTTGGGCTTCAGGCCTTAAAAAACAGCCTAATGAAACTGTTTAGATAATGTCCAATCACTGTACAATATTCATGCCTGATGTTTCTCACATAATAGACTCGGATTTTTAATGCAAGGTAAATCTGCCTCGGTTTCTCTTTCTCTCTCTGCTTATTGTGGCTTGAAAAAGCAGTTTGCATACTGTCAGGCCACTAAACATTATTTCTGGTTATTGTCTCTCAGATAATACACTCTAATATAATTGGTGATTTAGGGATGGAGGGGATGTGGGGTTGTGGTTCTGAAGTGTTTTTGTGTGTTTTTTATGATTTTTTTTATTAAACCTTAAAAAAGCATATAGTGTTGCAGATCTAAGCACTTACCAGGTCTGCCGTTGCTCTCATTTCCATGTCTCAAAATTCCCCTTTTCCTTGGTTGCTGTTTTCCACTGGCTCCATCCCCCTTCCAGGGTCCCACGGAGCCACCTTTGCACATGTGCTCCTGAATGCCATTATAGACAAGCCTCCTTATGCAGCGTGCATCCAGAGATATGAATAGCTGCAGTGCCAAGCCACAACCCCGCTCCCCCCCTCTTCCAAGCGAGTGATTGACAGAAGCTGAAGCCCCCCGATATCCCTGCTTTTCTGTGCATGTGAAGGATGAAGCAGCAGCAATATCTTGGCAAGTACAGTAAATAAAGAATTATTTCCATGATTTGTTTTGTAATTTTTAAGTGATATTTTAATCTTTTATATGTTATTTTCTTAACAATGAGTCCATGTGACTGCAAGGGTGCCAATCGGCTCTGTGGGCCCCCCCCCCCCCCCCCCCGGGGCAAGGACGGTTAACACTGTAATGGTGTTTACAGGCAAGATGTGTCACATGTTACCACTTTGCTCCGCCCACCTATCGGACGGTGCAGGAGAAAGAGGACGGTCATGTGACCTCAGTAAAGAAGATAAAATATAGGTATTTGCAACAATTGAAATGCTGTGAAATATTTTCTGTATTTATTCACTATACATAAAATTTACAAACAATAAAAAATAAAGGATTATTACTACAGTCAGTGGGAAGAGTTATAAATAACAGAGCTGTATAAAAGGTACTTTTACTTAGTTTAGAGTATGCGCTAAAAATTCACTTTGCAAAGAGTACCCAATCACATGCAAGGAACAGCGACCATGTTTCACTCATTTAGTAAGTCAGCCCCAGGAGGATAACACATCGAGTGTACTGATGAGGTTCCTGTTGAGCAGTACTGGCTGTTGGCTTCGGGGAGCGGCGTGGCCCCCATAGTAGGTAGAGCAGATATTGAAGTAGGCATGTTTGAGGTTATTGCACCTAGAAAGGGGCCCGTGACAGGGGCTGCTAGAACGGTACAGAACGGTTGACCTAAGAGAGCGGGTGAGTACATTATAAAGAGTTAGCCCCTGAAAGAGGTCTCCCAGGGGTCCTACTGTACTGGGATCTGCTGCCCTCTAGTGACAGACAGGATACACTACAGTACAAAAAAGTGCAGCTGCCAACCAACAGAATCTGTAATATTTCCTGATGTCTGTAATGTACAAATTATAGTTGGGCTTCAGATTCTCCTGACTTCAACTTAATGTACAAAGCTGAAGGAGAAAAAAAAAAAGGTAAACTGTCAGTACAACAACAGGAGCAACAGAGAAGCAGCGGCAGAGGGGCAACAACAGAGAAAGTGCAACAGGAAAGGCAGAGGAGGAGGACGAGAGGAGCAATGGCAGAGGAGCAACGCCAGGAAGGGCTGAGAAGGAGGGAGAGAGGAGGAATGGCAGAGGAGCAACGCCAGGAAAGGCAGAGAAGGCGGGAGAAAGGAGAAATGGCAGAGCAGCAATGACAGAGGAGCAACGACAGGAACTGCAGAGGAGTAAAACCAGGAAAGGCAGAGAAGGAGGGAGAGAGGAGCAATGGCAGAGGAGCAACGTCAGGAATGGCAGAGAAGGAGGGAGAGAGGAGCAGCAACAGGAGGGACAGAGGAGCAACGACAGAGGTGCAACTACTGAAAATGCAGAGGAGCAATGACAGGAATGGCAGAGGAGCAACGGCAGAGGATACAATGCCAGGAAAGGCAGAGGAGCAATGCCAGGAATGGCAGAGAAGGAGGGAGAGAGGAGCAGCGACAGGAGGGACAAAGGAGCAACGACAGAGGTGCTACTACAGAAACGACAGAGGTGCTACTACAGAAACGGCAGAGGTGCAACTACAGAAACGGCGGAGGAGCAAGTTCAGGAATGGCAGAGGAGCAACGACAGGAGCAACGACAGGAGCAACAGAGGTGCAACAAAGGAGCAATGACAGGAGAGACAGAGGAGCAGCGACAGGAACAGCAGACAAGAAACAACAGGAATGGCAGAGAAGGGGTGACAGAGGAGCAATGAAAAGATTGACAGAGGAGCAATGACAGGAGCCACAGAAAAGAAACCACAGAAGGGATAGAAGAAGAGGAAGGAATGAAGTTACAGAATGAAGATTTCCCAGCAGTAGTCCTCACCAGTGGCCTTGTTGTGAAGCACAGCGTCATCATGACTGCGGACCTGGCAGCTGGTGTAGACTTTCCGACCGTCTACCTTCTCCACTTGGCTGTCTATGATGACTGTAGATCCCAGAGGAATCGGACTACGGACACAAAGAGAACCTCATTACACCTCTCCGGTATCACAGCTTCATATCATCAATAATTCTTAAACCCCCCCTCTCCCCACATGAGTCTCCCCAATATTATTATTTTTCCCCAGTCACTACCACACCTCCACCAGCATTCCACCATCACCTCCGACCATTGATTGTACAATCTCCTGACAGCTTTGTAGTGTCAGGTAGGTCCTTCTCTCCCCCTGGGTGCTTACTTCCGATAGTCGATGTTCAGGTTGGCCGTCATAGCCGGTCCAATGCTGTGTACAATTCCCGTCCCCACTGTGGCATCTATGATGGTGGCGATGCAGCCCCCGTGTGTGTACCTAGAAGAAGGCAAAGGGGACGTGAGAGGTGGAAGCAGAACAAGAGAATCGAGGAACCAAAGGATTCTGGTTAGGGTAGGCTGGCGAAAAAGGAAAAGAACGCTCACCCTGTGAGGCCCCCTAGATAGGGCCCGGGCTGGAATATGCAGACCGTCCTCTTTTCCGCCTCGTTATAAAACATACAATACTCGAAGCCGATTCCATCCTGGTCAAGGTTCCTGGTGAAGAGACGTGTTTTCCTGTCTGCCTCCGGACATATACCTGTACAGAGGTCAGAGGTCACCAGAGGAGCTTACACTCTAATGTCCCCACCACAGTCACACACTATTATTATTCTTGTACTCAGTCTGCTGCGAGCGAACTCCTCATAGGAGGGAAGTCTCCTCCAGCTCCGGTCTCGGTTCAGCTCCTCGTACAGTCTCTTGGTGTCGGGGTTCCAGGTGGGGTTGGGCAGGGCGTAGTCCCGCGGTTGGTGGGCAACCTGCAGATATCACAGAGACGTCAGACCTGCGCTCTCGCTTTGGCTTTTCTATGATTGGAGTGTTAAAGGTGACATTCTAGTTTTGGGCAGAGTCTTTGGTGGATATTCAGCCCCCATCCTCCACATCTATCAGACATGATATTTTCCCCCCTTTAATAGTAACACAGTTTTCGGCGCGGTGACACGCCTATAGGAAGCAGATTTCTGTGATCAGCGTCCCATGGACAGTGTGTGCGCGGCACTAGACATGTGCAGAACATTAAAATTTGTTATGTTACTTATTTTTCTAATGTTACTAACTTTGTTTCAGGATTCGTTTCGACTAGTTACAAATGTGATTTCGTTTACTCATTTTCTAATGAATTCCAAATTTTCGGAACAATTCGTCAAAAAATGATCAACCGATTCGAAATCTGTGTGAAGAAATAGCTGGTTGTTAAGGAGCAGGCAGGGAAGCCGCCCGCCACATCCTTAGCAACCGATGACTCATTGGTTGTCCACGGGCTTCCCCACTGAAAGCTGAAATGTAAAAACAAAAGAATGCTGGCAATAGAAAATTTAGAAAAAAAAAAAACTGCGTGGGGGTCCGTACCTTTATCCAAGCAAGCAACCCGGCAGGCCAGGAAGGTGGGGGGGGGGGGGATTACGAGCAAGCGCCCCCCCCCCTCCTGGACCATACCAGGCCACATACCCTCAACATGAGGCGGTGCTTTAGCCCCTACCCTAAGCACCTTGTCCCCACGTTGATGGGGACAAAGGCCTTTTCCCGACAACCCTGGCCGGTGGTTGTGGGGGCTTACCAGAATCTGGAAGCCCCCTTTAACAAGGAGCCCGCCCTGCCCACCTTTGTGATTGTGTATGGGGTATGTTTAACGTTCTTACATAGCTAAGGGGCAGGGCCACCAGGCAACGTCACTGGGGGGCCCCCGCCCCCCCTGTGACTTCACCTTCCAAGTCATGCTGGGTTGTTGATGTCACAAAAGAGATGGGGGTCACCAGATGACATCATCAGGTACTGGAATTTGTTAGGAAACGATAAATGAACGTAAATAAATTTCAACAAAATTTGTTACTATTTTGTTTCCGAGATTCAGATACATCCGAATAGCTACAAGTTGATCCAAATTTATATCCGGACGGAAACGGATTGCACGTGTCTATGTGGCACCTTTCGGCGGTCCGGTAGCAGAGTGCGCACTCCAGAACCAGCTGCTGGGGGGAGTGTAGTGACATTAGATAGAATGCCCCTCTCCCACTGGGGACACTCCAAGCGGTTAACCTCCATCACCGACCAATGAGTACTCACAGAGAATCGGCGTTCACGCTGTACCCTGGCAGGGGTGGTGTGGCGGCAGAGGGCAGTGCCGCCCCGGATGATCCTGGAGATTCCGTACAGCATGGTGCCTGGGAGAGGAGACAGGAAGGACATGAGACGGGGACACCGGAATTCTATACATTATCGGGGGAGGGGCCAGCACACGTCACATGACCATACAGAGAGGACATGAGACCGTTATACACAGAGAGGGGGGAGGGGCTACCAGACACACGGGTCACTGTCATGGATGAGAGGTATATCGCCAACACGATCTGTGGAGCTGTACAAAGTCTATGTGATTGATACAAATACAGGAAGAGTCATCAGGAGCTCTGTGTCCGGGGTACACCGACCTGCGTCCCCTCCCCCACACCGGAGTACTACATATCCCAGCAAGTCCTGTGTACCCTCCCCGCCCCCACACCGGAGTACTACATATCCCAGCATGCTCTGTGTACCCTCCCCCACACCGGGGTACTACATATCCCAGCATGTCCTGTGTACCCTCCCCTCCCCCCACACCGGAGTACTACATATCCCAGCATGTCCTGTGTACCCTCCCCTCCCCCCACACCGGAGTGCTACATATCCCAGCATGTCCTGTGTACCCTCCCCTCCCCCCACACCGGAGTACTACATATCCCAGCATGTCCTGTGTACCCTCCCCTCCCCCCACACCGGAGCACTACATATCCCAGCATATCCTGTGTACCCTCCCCCCACACCAGAGTACTACATATCCCAGCATGTCCTGTGTACCCTCCCCCCCACACTGGAGCACTACATATCCCAGCATATCCTGTGTACCCTCCCCCCACACCGGAGTACTACATATCCCAGCATATCCTGTGTACCCTCCCCCCACACCAGACTACTACATATCCCAGCATGTCCTGTGTACCCTCCCCCCCCACACCGGAGCACTACATATCCCAGCATGTCCTGTGTACCCCCCCACACCGGAGCACTACATATCCCAGCATGTCCTGTGTACCCTCCCCCACACCGGAGTACTACATATCCCAGCATGTCCTGTGTACCCTCCCCTCCCCCACACTGGAGCACTACATATCCCAGCATGTCCTGTGTACCCTCCCCTCCCCCACACCGGAATACTACATATCCCAGCATGTCCTGTGTACCCTTCCCCACACCGGAGTACTACATATCCCAGCATGTCCTGTGTACCCGCCCCCACACCGGAGTACTACATACTACATAGGAAGGGTACACAGGACATGCTGGGATATGTAGTACTCTGGTGTGGGGGAGGGTACACAGGACATGCTGGGATATGTAGTACTCCGGTGTGGGGGAGGGGAGGGTACACAGGACATGCTGGAATATGTAGTACTCTGGTGTGGGGGAGGGTACACAGGACATGCTAGGATATGTAGTACTTCGGTATGGGGGAGGGTACACAGGACATGCTGGGATATGTAGTACTCCGGTGTGGGGGAGGGGAGGGTACACAGGACATGCTGGGATATGTAGTACTCCGCTGTGGGGGAGGGGAAGGTACACAGGACATGCTGGGATATGTAGTGCTCCAGTGTGGGGGAGGGTACACAGGACATGCTGGGGTATGTAGTACTCCAGTGTGGGGGAGAGTACACAGGACATGCTGGGATATGTAGTGCTCCGGTGTGGGGGAGGGTACACAGGACATGCTGGGGTATGTAGTACTCCGGTGTGGGGGAGGGGAGGGTACACAGGACATGCTGGGATATGTAGTACTCCGCTGTGGGGGAGGGGAAGGTACACAGGACATGCTGGGATATGTAGTGCTCCGGTGTGGGGGAGAGTACACAGGACATGCTGGGATATGTAGTGCTCCGAGGTGGGGAGGGTATACAGGACATGCTGGGATATGTAGTACTCCGGTGTGGGGGAGGGGAGGGTAAACAGGACATGCTGGGATATGTAGTACTCCGGTGTAGGGGAGGGGAGGGTACACAGGACATGCTGGGATATGTAGTACTCCGGTGTGGGGGAGGGGAGGGTACACAGGACATGCTGGGATATGTAGTGCTCTGGTGTGGGGGAGGGTACACGGGAAATGCTGGGATATGTAGTACTCTGCTGTGGGGGGAGGGGAGGGTACACAGGACATGCAGGGATATGTAGTGCTCTGGTGTGGGGGGAGGGTACACAGCATATGCTGGGATATGTGGTACTCCGGTGTGGGAGAGGGGAGGGTATACAGGACATGCTGGGATATGTAGTACTCCGGTACGGGGGAGGGTACACAGGACATGCTAGGATATGTAGTACTCCGGTGTGGGGAAGGGTTCACAGGGCATGCCGGGGTATGTAGTACTCCTGTGTGGGGGGAGGGTACACAGGACATGCTAGGATTTGTAGTGCTCCAGTGTGGGGGAAGGGAGGGTACACGGGACATACTGGGATATGTAGTGCTCCGGTGTGGGGGAGGGGAGGGTACACGGGATATGCTGGGATATGTAGTATTCTATTGTGGGGAAGGGTAGGATACACAGGACATGCTGGGATATGTAGTGCTTTAGTGTGTGTGGGGGGGTACATGGGGCATGCTGGGATATGTAGTGCTCTGGTGTGGGGGAGGATACACAGGACATACTGGGATATGCAGTGCTCTGGTGTAGGGAAGGGTACACAGGGCATGCTAGGATATGTAGTGCTCCGGTGTAGGGGAGGGGAGGGTACACAGGACATACTGGGCTATGTAGTGCTCCGATGTGGGGGAGGGTACATAGGACATGCTGAGATATGTAGTGCTCTGCTGTGGGGGGAGGGTACATGGGGCATGCTATGCAGTTCTCTGGTGGTGGGGGGAGGGTATATTGGGCATGCTGGGATTTGTAGTGCTCTGCTGTGGGAGAGGGAAAGGTACACAGGTCATACTGGGATAGGTAGTGCTCCAGCGTGGGGGGAGGGTACACGGGGCATGCTGGGATATGTAGAACTCCAATGTGGGGGGTACACAGGGCATGCTGGGATATATAGTGCTCGGCTTACATACTGTCCAGCCATTGAACAATAATTGCAACTATTGCCTCTCTCAGATCAGACATTCTAATGTTTTCTCCCTTTTATATCGCAGCCTAAAAATGCTGTTTACATAATGTCCAGCCACTGTACAATATGATAACACACTCCAATTTTTATAGATAAAACCTGCCTGGTCTCTCTCGCTCTTTTTTTATTGCAGCCTAACCAAGCCGCTTAAATACTGTCCAGCCACTGATCAATATTTGTGACTAATGTCTTAGGATAAAACCTGTCGGGTCTCTCCCTCTTCTATTACCAAACCAAACTGCTTATATATTTCCAGCCACTGAAAAATATTTGTGGCTAATGTCTCTTCTATTACCAAACCAAACTGCTTATATGTTTTCCAGCCACTGAACAATATTTGTGGCTATTGTCTCATATAATACACTCTTAAATTTTTATTGCAAGATAAAACCTTCCTGGCCTATCCCTCCTATATTGCAGCCCAGCCACACTGCTTACGTGTTTGCAATATTCATGGCTGATGTCTCTCAGATAACACACTCTAATTTTTATTGCAAGATAAAACCTGCCTGGCCTCTCCATCTCTCTTTTATATTGCAGCCTAATGAAGCTGCTTACAAAATCTCCAGTCACCGTGCAATATTCATGCCTGATATAAAAGACTCTGACATAAATTTTAAATTGATTGATTTTTATTGGGTCTTTCTCCTTTTATTGCAGCCTAACCAAGCTGCTTAGAGGCTGTCCAGCCACTGATCAATATTTGTGGCTAATGTCTCTTATATAATACACTCTTAAAATTTTTATTGCAAGATACAACTTGCCTGGTCTCTCCCTCTTATATTGTATCCTAACCAAACTGCTTACATGTTTTCCACCAACTGAACAGTATTTGTGGTGATTGTCTTTCAGGTAATACACTCCAATTTTAATTAAAATATAAAAGCTGTCTGGTCTCTCTCTCTCGCTTTTATAGGACTGCCTAATGAAGCTGTTTACATAATGTCCAGTCACTGTAGGATGTGTCTGGTGTCTCTCACATAATGGACTCCGATTTTTATTGCAAGATAAAACCTGCCTCGCCTCTCCCTCTTACATAGGTTAATGTAGCTTAAAGAGGAGTTCCGCCCCCCACCCCCTGCAAAAATTAAAAGTCAGCAGCTCCAAAACTGTAACTGCTGACTTTTACTATTAGGGTACTTACTTGCCCAGGCATCCAGCGGTGTCCTCGCCTGAGTGAGCCAAGAGACTTGGCTAAGAGAAACCAGCAATGAAGCCTTTTGGCTTTCTGAATGGGCTGCCTGCAGGAGGAAGGAGAGGGCGAATTGAGCAGGAACCTGTCAAAACCAGGTACCCGCTCCAGCCCAAAAAGGTGCCAAAATGTGGCAGCGGGGGGGGGGGGGGGGAGGCAGACAAGCGGAACTTCCCCTTTTGGGTAGGGCTCCACTTTAAAGCAGTTTACATACTGTCCAGCCACTGAACATTATATCTGGTTATTGTCTCTCAGATAATACACTCTATTATAACTGGGGATATAGGGATTGGAGGTAATGTGGGGTTGTGGCTTTGAATTGTTTTTGTGCGCTCAGTTTAGACTTTTTATTAAACCTTAAAAAAGCATATAGGTGTTGCACCACGTTGCACTCACCATGCCTGCTTTTGTTTTAAGCCTGCTGTTGCTTTCACTTCCACATCTCAAAATGCCGTCTTCCTTGGTCGCAGTTCTCCAGTGACCCCCACCCCTTTCAGGGTCCCACGGAGGCGTCTTTGCATGAGTTCTCCTGGCTGCCATTATAGATGAGTCTCCTTATGCAGCATCTAGAGGTATGAATAGCTGCAGTGCCAAGCCACACCCCTGCTCCCACCCTCTTCCAAGCGAGTGATTGACAGCTGAAGCCCCCCAATGTCCCTACTTCTCTGTGCATGCGAAAGGCAAAGCAGCAGTGATTTTTTTTGCTTTATAGATGGTGGCAATTACCGTAATTTTTATTTCTATAGACTTTTTTTGTAATGTTTAATTGATGTTTTGATCTTTTATTTTCTCAAAGAGTCCATGTGACTGTAATGCCCCGTACACACGGTCGGATTTTCCGTTGGAAAATGTCCGATCGGAGCGTGTTGTCGGAAATTCCGACCGTGTGTGGGCTCCATCGGACATTTTCCATCAGATTTTCCGACACACAAAGTTGGAGAGCAGGAGATAAAATCTTCCGACAACAAAATCCGTTGTCGGAAATTCCGATCGTGTGTACACAAATCCGACGGACAAAGTGCCACGCATGCTCAGAATAAATAAAGAGATGAAAGCTATTGGCCACTGCCCCGTTTATAGTCCCGACGTACGTGTTTTACGTCACCGCGTTCAGAACGATCGGATTTTCCGACAACTTTGTGTGACCGTGTGTATGCAAGACAAGTTTGAGCCAACATCCGTTGGAAAAAATCCTAGGATTTTGTTGTCGGAATGTCCGAACAAAGTCCGACCGTGTGTACGCCCTATAAGAGTGGCAGTTGGCTCGGTGGGGCCCGTCAGTGCAGTCTCATCAGTACAGCCTTATCAGTACCCATGAGTGCAGATTCATCATTACAGCCTATCAGTGCAGTCTATCAGTGCCTGTCAGTGCAGCCTCATCAGTACCCGTCACTAAACTCATCAGTGCCCGTCAGTGCAGCCTCATCAATGCAAATCAGCGAAGGGGAAAAATTACATATTTACAAAATTTTATAACAGAAACTGAGAAAAACTGTTTTTTTTTTTCAAAATTTTTGGTCTTTCTTCGTTTGTTTGGTAAAAAGCCCAGTGGTGATTAAATACCACCAAAAGAAAGCTTTATCTGTCTAAAAAAAACAAATGATACAAAATCTGCGCAATTGTCAAAGTGCAACAGCATTGAAAGCTGAAAATTGGCCTTGGCAGGAGTTGAGTGAAAGTAGCCTGTAGGCAAGTGGTTAAAGAGAAACTGCAGTCTGCTCACATAATTTGTAATAAAAATATCTTTGCCATTCTGAAGCTTCCCTCCAACCACTTTGCATATTATTTTATATATACTGTGATTTTGTACTTACCAAATATGCTGCAGAAATCTCCCTCCACCAAGTCTGGCTGCATCTATTTTAACTGTGGGCTGCTGAAACTGCTGCCTGTTCACTTCTTAGATTTACACAGAGGCACACCTCCAGCTCTGCAGCTCTCATTGGCTCTCTTATGACTCATCCCCCCTCCCTTCCTGGCAAACTGTCACCAGAGTGAGAGAGAGAGCTGTGCATGATGTCATAAGCCTAGGCTAATGACCAGACAGGAAACAGGAAGTGGGCTGTATAAGGTATTTACTGGCAGAAAAAAAGTTTTACTATCCAAAGTTAAAACAACAACAAGGGAAGACGACTTAATAGATGGAAAGGTGAAAAAATGACTAAAGTTCCGCTTTAAGTAAATCAGCCTCAGGGCCTGGATCACCTTCAGGTGGCACTGTGGTTTCCAAAGCAGAAGGTTGTAGTTCCAGTGTTTCCCAGCAGCCACCATCAGGTAAAGACTAATTACTGGGATCTGCTGGCTGCTGGGTGGGTATTTAGTCCCTGCTCTACCATTCCCTATTGCTTGTGTTTTGCCTGATAGCCAGATTCATGCTTGCCGAGTTATCCCGAGTCGAAAGCCCTGCCTGATCTTGCTCCTGCCCTGCATCCTGTACCCTGCTGGCTCCTATCTACTCTCCTCATTTCTGATCCCAGTCCTGGTTCCTCCTTCCTGACTGTTCCTTGCACCTCCAGTTAATCTTGCCGATTTGCGCTTCCCTTTTGCCTGTATACAGTGCCTTGCAAAAGTATTCACCCTCTTGGCATTTTTCGTGTTTTGTTGCCTCACAACCTGGAATGAACATGGATTGTTTGAGGATTTGCATCATTTAATTTACAGAACATGTCCGCAACTTTGAAGATTTTTTTTTTATTGTGAATCAAACAAATAGGACAAAATAACAGAAAAAGTCAATGTGCATAACTATTCACCCCCCTAAAGTCACTTTGTAGAGCCATATTTTGTGGCTATCGCAGCTCCAAGTCGCTTTGGATAAGTCTCTATGAGCTTGCCACATCTTACCACTGGGATCTTTAAGTCTGACCACAGATTTTCTAATGGATTGAGGTCTGGGCTTTGACTAGGCCATTCCAACACATTTACACGTTTCCCCTAAAAACCACTCAAGTGTTGCTTTAGCAGTGTGTTTAGGTTCATTGTCCTGCTGGAAGGTGAACCTCTGTCCTAGCCTCAAATCACACACAGAGTGCTACAGGTTTTGCTCAAGAATATCCCTGTATTTAGCACCATCCATCTTTCCCTCAACTCGGACCAGTTATGACTGCTAAAAAACATCTCCACAGCATGATGCTGCCACCACCATTTTTCACTGTGGGGATGGTGTTCTTTGGGTGATGTGATGTGTTGGGTTTGTTTCACTGTGGGGATGGTGCTCTTTGGGTGATGTGATGTGTTGGGTTTGCACCAGACATAGCGTTTTCTTTGATGGCCAAAAAGTTAAATTTTAGTCTCATCAGACCAGAGCACCTTCCTCCATACATTTTGGGAGTCTCCCACATGCCTTTTCGTAAACTCAAAATGTGCCATTTTGTTTTTTGCTGAAAGTAATGGCTTTCTTCTGGCATTCACTCTGCCATAAAGCCCAACTCTATGAAGCGTACGGCTTATTGTCGTCCAATGTACAGATACTCCAGTCTCTGCTGTGGAACTCTGCAGCTCCTCCAGGGTTACCTTAGGTCTCTGTGCTGCCTCTCTGATTAATGCCCTTCTTGCCCGGTCCGTGAGTTTTGGTGTGCGGCCGTCTCTTGGCAGGTTTGCAGTTGTGCCATGTTCTTTTCATTTGGTTATGATAGATATGATGGTGCTCCTAGGGATCATCAAAGATTTGGATATTTTTTTTATAACCTAACCCTGACTTGTACTTCTCAACAACATTGTCCCTTACTTGTTTGGAGAGTTCCTTGGTCTTCATGGCAGTGTTTGGTTAGTGGTGCCTCTTGCTTAGGTGTTGCAGCCTCTGGGGCCTTTCAAAAAGTTGTATATATGTAATGACAGATCATGTGACACTTAGATTGCACACAGGTGGACATCATTTCACTAATTGTGTGACTTCTGAAGGTAATTGGTTGCACCAGAGCTTTTTATGGGCTTCATAACAAAGTGGGTGAATACATACGCACATGTATATATTTTTCTAATTTTACTTCACCAACTTAGACTATTGTGTTCTGATCCATCACATATAATTCAAATTAAAAAAAAAACATTGAACTAAAGGCTGTAATGTAACAAAATAGGTAAAAAGCCAAGGGGGGTGAATACTTTTGCAAGGCACTGTATATTGTATTATAGTTTGTTGGTCTGGTTTTCCTGTCACTTGGTAAGTTAGGTATTTTTGTTACTAGGTTTATAATTCACTTTTATCTTCACGTTTGCTATGCGTTCAGCTTGCTGGTGCTTGAATGTTTTTTTTATTTCATTATTAATAAATCTTACTTTAATTATACACAGTCTGGTTACAGTTTCCTGAGTGCAGCTACACTGATCTGGTCATGTCTGCTGCTGGGTGAAGGCGATCGATATCTCTGACAGGAGGATAACACATCGAGTGTACTGACGAGGTTCCTGTTCGGAAGTGCTGGCTGTTGATTTCGGGGAGCGGTGCGGCACCCATACTGAATTAGAGTTTATATTGAAGTAGGCACGTTTGAGGTTATTGGACCCTGAGGGGGGCCCCCATTGCAGGGACCACTGGTCTACAGTGCAGAACGATTGCTCTGAGAGATCATGAGTACATTATAAAGAGCAGGTATCCCAGGAATCCTACAACCAAGGATCTGCCGCCCTCTAGTGACAGACAGGATACACTACAGTACAAAGTACAGGTGCCAACCAATGGAATTAGGAAGATTTCCTGATGTCTGTAATATACAGCATATTATAGTTTGGCTTGAAGTCCTCCCGACTTGACTCTGATGAACAAAGCTGAAAGGGGGAGGGAGGAAAAAAAAAAAGAGAATTAATCAGTACTGGAGTGAAAGAACAACAATGACAGGAGGGACAGAAGAACGAGGAGCAACACAGGAGCAATGGGGGGAGCCACAGAGGATAAATGGGGGGAGCGACAGAGGAGCAATCAGAGGAGTGACAGAGGAGCAATGAGGGGAAGGAGACAGGAGGAGTATCAGGAGGGCAAGAGGAGTGGCCAAAATATCAGAGGAGCAATGACAGGAGTGACAGAAGAGACACAAGAGGAGTGACAGAAGAGACAAGAGAGGAGTGTGTCAGGTCACCTAGAGGCTGGGTGACAGATGCACACCGTTGGGATAAGGAGTGCACTGCAAGGTAGTGGACCCTATGGCTGACTGCTGCGGACTGAACCCTGGGAGGTTCGGGAAGCAGGTCTACTGGATCACTGACACAGATCCCACTGGGAGCTAGAGCATAGATTCCCCAGGGCACGGAGTCTAAGAGCCAGCAGGTGTTCACCAGAGCCTTTAATGGTAAGGATGGACTGCGCTGCAGTCTGGCTCCAGGTCGCGGCCCCCAGGGTCTCACAGCTCACGGTAGACTACAGGAGAAGAGGAGGGAGGCAGCAGGCTGGAACAACAAGGAAAGTAAGGGACAAGCCAAGGTCGGGGCCACAAGCAGACAAGGACAAGAGAGTACACGCCAAAGTTCAGGGTCACAGGCAAACAGGGATGGTCGGGAACACGCCAAAGGTCAGGGTCACGAGCAGACAGGAATAGTTAGGAACAGGCTAAAGTCGGTAACAGGAATCAGATGTAGGAAACAAGTACACACAGAGGCTAACACACAATGGTGGATCAGCACTGCTGGCTTGCAGTGCACAGGTTAATATAGGGTTCCCTGATAGGGCCTGGGGTGGGGCCATGCTTAGAGGAGAGGTTACAAAAGCAGTCAGGTGAGGGTCAGCTGGTCTCTAGAGATGAACACATGGAGACATGTATGCTGATCGACAAACTCTATTGCATAACCATGACAGAGTGACAGAAGAGACAAAAGAGGAATGACAGAAGAGGAGTGACAGAAGGGACAGAAGAGGAGGGACAGGAGGGACAGAAGAGACAGAAGAGGAGAGACAGAAGAGGATGAACAAAAGAGGATGAACAAAAGAGGAGGGACAAAAGAGGAGGGACAAAAGAGGAGGGACAAAAGAGGAGGGACAGAAGAGGAGGGACAGAAGAGGAGGGACAGAAAAGGAGGGACAGAAGAGGAGGGACAGAAGAGAAAAAAGAGGAGGGACAGAAGAGGAGGGACAAAAGAGGAGGGACAGAAGAGGAGGGACAGAAGAGAAAAAAGAGGAGGGACAGAAGAGGAGGGACAGAAGAGAAAAAAGAGGAGGGACAGAAGAGGAGGGACAAAAGAGGAATGACAGAAGAGGAGGGACAGAAGAGGAGGGACAGAAGAGGAGGGACAGAAGAGGAGGGACAGAAGAGGAGGGACAGAAGAGGAGGGACAGAAAAGGAGGGACAGAAGAGGAGGGACAGAAGAGAAAAAAAAGAGGAGGGACAGAAGAGGAGGGACAGAAGAGGAGGGACAGAAAAGGAGGGACAGAAGAGGAGGGACAGAAGAGAAAAAAGAGGAGGGACAGAAGAGGAGTGACAGGAGGGACAGAAGAGGAGGGACAAAAGAGGAGGGACAGAAGAGGAGGGACAGAAGAGGAGGGACAGAAGAGAAAAAAGAGGAGGGACAGAAGAGGAGTGACAGGAGGGACAGAAGAGGAGGGACAGAAGAGGAGTGACAGAAGGGACAGAAGAGGAGGGACAGAAGAGGAGTGACAGAAGAGAAAAAAGAGGAGGGACAGAAGAGGAGTGACAGGAGGGACAGAAGAGGAGGGACAAAAGAGGAGGGACAGAAGAGGAGGGACAGAAGAGGAGGAGGGACAGAAGAGGAGGGACAGAAGAGGAGGGACAGAAGAGAAAAAAGAGGAGGGACAGAAGAGGAGTGACAGGAGGGACAGAAGAGGAGTGACAGAAGGGACAGAAGAGGAGGGACAGAAGAGGAGTGACAGAAGAGGAGTGACAGAAGCGGAGTGACAGAAGCGGAGTGACAGAAGAGGAGGGACAGAAGAGGAGGGACAGAAGCGGAGGGACAGAAGCGGAGGGACAGAAGCGGAGGGACAGAAGTGGAGGGGCAGAAGAGACAGAAGAGGAGAGACAGAAGAGGAATGACAGAAGAGGAGAGACAAAAGAGGAGAGACAAAAGAGGAGGGACAAAAGAGGAGGGACAAAAGAGAAGAGGAGGGACAGAAGAGGAAGGGCCGAGAGAGGAGGGACAGAAGAGAAAAAAGAGGAGGGACAGAAGAGGAATGACAGGAGGGACAGAAGAGGAGGGGCAGAAGAGGAGGGGCAGAAGAGGAGGGACAGAAGAGACAGAAGAGGAGGGACAGAAGAGACAGAAGAGGAGGGACAGAAGAGACAGAAGAGGAGGGACAGAAGAGACAGAAGAGGAGGGACAGAAGAGAAAAAAAGAGGAGGGACAGAAGAGGAGGGACAGAAGAGGAGAGACAGGAGGGACAAAAGAGGAGGGACAGAAGAGGAGGGACAGAAGAGGAGGGACAGAAGAGGAGGGACAGAAGAGGAGGGACAGAAGAGGAGGGACAGGAGGGACAAAAGAGGAGGGACAGAAGAGGAGGGACAGAAGAGAAAAAAAGAGGAGGGACAGAAGGGACAGAAGAGAAAAAAAGAGGAGGGACAGAAGAGGAGGGACAGAAGAGGAGAGACAGGAGGGACAAAAGAGGAGGGACAGAAGAGGAGGGACAGAAGAGGAGGGACAGAAGAGGAGGGACAGAAGAGGAGGGACAGAAGAGGAGGGACAGGAGGGACAAAAGAGGAGGGACAGAAGAGGAGGGACAGAAGAGAAAAAAAGAGGAGGGACAGAAGGGACAGAAGAGGAGTGACAGAAGCAGAGGGACAGAAGGGACAGAAGAGGAGTGACAGAAGGGATAGAAGAGGAGTGACAGAAGGGATAGAAGAGGAGTGACAGAAGGGATAGAAGAGGAGTGACAGAAGGGATAGAAGAGGAGTGACAGAAGGGATAGAAGAGGAGGTACAGGAAGGACAGAAGAGGAGCCACAGAAGGGACAGAAGAGGAGTGACAGAAGCAGAGGGACAGGATGGACAGAAGAGGAGGGACAGAAGAGGAGGGACAGAAGAGGAGGAGGGACAGAAGAGGAGGAGGGCCAGAAGAGACAGAAGAGGAGGAGGGACAGAAGAGGAGGGACAGAAGGGACAGAAGAGGAGGGACAGAGGAACAATAACAGGAGTAGCAGAAAAGGAAGGAATGAAGTTACAGAATGAAGATTTCCCAGCAGTAGTCCTCACCGGTGGCCTCGTTGTGCAGCACAGCGTCATCATGACTGCGGACCTGGCAGCTGATGTAGATTTTGCGGCCGTCTACCTTCTCCACTCGGCTGTCTATGATGACTGTAGATCCCAGAGGAATCGCACTACGGACACAAAGAGAACCTCATCACACCTGTCCGGTATCATCAATAATTCCTAAATTCTTCCCAATATCGCCATTCTTCTCCGGTCCCCCCCCCTCCCATCACCATCATCTTCAGGATTTCCAAAGAGGTCCAGAGGGACCTTGAATGTGACTTCCCTCCATTTCTTATTTTACTTGATATGGCTGATAAAGCCAAATGCTGGCCACACACATTACAATCTGATCATACAATCTCAGGACAGCTATGCAAGTGTGAAAGCCTTCCTCCAATCAAAGCAAATTTGGTCAGGTAGCTCCTCCCACTTACTTCCGATAGTTGATGTTCAGGTTGGCCGTCCAAGCTGGTCCGCTGCTGTATTCAATTAACGTCCCCGCGGCCTCATCTATGATGGCGGCGATGCAACCTCCGTGTGCGTGCCTAGAGAAGGAAAAAGGGGAGAGGTGGAGGCAGAACAAGATGGCCAAGAAACTGAGAGGATTCTGGGTAGGACAGACTGGAGAAAAAAAATAAAGAAATGAGTGCTCACCCTGGGGGGCCCTCCGTATAGGGCCCGGGCTGGAATATGCCGATTGTCCTCTTCTCCACCTCGTTATAGAACATACAATACTCGATGCCGACTCCATCCTGGTCAAGGTTCCTGGTGAAGAAACGAGTTTTCCTGTCTGCCTCCGGACTTATACCTGTAAAGAGGTCACCAGAGGAGCTTACACTCTAATGTCCCCTCCCCCACAGTCACATCAGTCTCTGTACAGAGGAGCTTACACTCTAATGTCCCCTCCCCCCACAGTCACATCAGTCTCTGTACAGAGGAGCTTACACTCTAATGTCCCCTCCCCCCACAGTCACATCAGTCTCTGTACAGAGGAGCTTACACTCTAATGCCCCCTCCCCCATGGTCACATGATCTCTCACCATCTCGGTGGATGGTGCTGTTGTAGGAGGGAAGTCTCCTCCAGCTCCGGTCTCGGCTCAGCTCCTCGTACAGTCTCTTGGTGTCGGGGCTCCAGGTGGGGTTGGGCAGGGCGTAGTCCCGCGGTTCCTGGTTCGCACAGCAGGGGGCGGCCTGTGGATTTAAGAGAGACGCTCTCTTGTTATGTGTTCTAGATCATCAGTCTTCCCCTATAATAGTTGGGGGGTGGGGGGCAGATTTAGGTGTTTCAACTCTTTTTATTGTTTTTAAGAAAAAATAAAAGGACAACACTTTACAAAGAGAAGTTTCAGTTTCAAAAAGAAAGTTCCAAATCTCATCCTATAAAAAGTACAATCATATACATTACATATAAAAGTACAATCATATACATTACATATTTACAGAACACAATACATTTATCAATTAACATTGAACATTCCTGAAATGTAAACTTCTACTCTATATTTTTCCACTCCCTGCATCCGACTCCTCCAATCTATACCATTCCTGGCTAAAAGAAGGAAATGAGATACAGAAACAAAACAGTGGGGGGGGGGGGATATAGGAGGGAGAGAGGGGGGTGAGGGTAAAGAAGGGATAAAGGGGGGGCAGAGGAAGGGGGGGGGGGAGGTAGTGAGAAAAAAAAACTCATCCATAAAATTCCCAAACCTATTATCTCAGTGCTTCTATAATGCATTTTTAAATTGATCATTTTATAAGGGGGTGGAACAATGGGGGGGATGTGCCCATCAGTGCCACCTATTAATGCCCATCAGTGCCACCCAGTGCAGCCTTATCAGTGCCCATCAGTGCCGCCTTATCGGTGCCCATCAGTGCAGCCTTATCGGTGCAGCCTTATCTGTGCAGCCTATCAGTGCCCATCAGTGCAGCCTTATCGGTGCCCATCAGTGCAGCCTTACCGGTGCCCATCAGTGCAGCATTATCGGTGCAACCTATCAGTGCCGCCTTATCGGTGCCCATCAGTGCAGCCTTATCAGTGCAGCCTTATCGGTGCCCATCAGTGCAGCCTATCAGTGCCGCCTTATCGGTGCCCATCAGTGCAGCCTTATCAGTGCAGCCTTATTGGTGCCCATCAGTGCAGCCTTATTGGTGCCCATCAGTGCCGCCTTATCGGTGCCCATCAGTGCAGCCTTATCAGTGCAGCCTTATTGGTGCCCATCAGTGCAGCCTATCAGTGCCGCCTTATCGGTGCCCATCAGTGCCCACCAGTGTGGCCTTATCGGTGCCCATCAGTGCAGCCTTATCGGTGCCCATCAGTGCAGCCTTATCGGTGCCCATCAGTGCAGCCTTATCGGTGCTCATCAGTGCAGCCTTATCGGTGCTCATCAGTGCAGCCTCATCAGCGTACATAAATGAAGGAGAAAAAATTACCTGTTTGCAAAATTTATTAACAAAATATAAAACGGTTTTGTTTTTTTGTTTTTTTAATCTGTCTTTTTTAATTTTTTTAACAAAAAATTAAAAATCCCAAAGGTGATCAAATATCACCAAAAGAAAGCTCTATTCTTTGTTATGTTCTTTGTCTTATCGTTGTTATGACTGCGCAATTGTTGTTCAAAGAGTGGCAGTGCTAAAAGCTGAAATTTGGTCTGGGCAGGAAGGGGGCTTCAAGTGCCCAGCAAGTGGGTAAAGCGTCATGTTATGTTGGGTATCTATTTACTCGGCGTAACATCATCTTTCACAATATATAAAAAAAAAATTGGCCTAACTTTACTGTTTTTTTTAAAATCATTTTTCCAAAAAAAAACACGTTTGGAAAAATTGTTGTGCAAATACTGTGCAAGATAAAAAGTTGTGCAATGACCGCCATTTTATTCCCTAGGGGTGTCTGCTAAAAATTTAAAAAAAAATAAAATATATATATATATATATATATATATATATATATATATATATATATATATATATATATATATATATATATATATATATTTATATATATTTAATGTTTGGGGGTTCTGAGTAATTTTCTAGCAAATAAAAATTATGGATTTTTACATGTAGGAGAGGAGTGCCAGCAGGACTGTCTTTAATATTGATTGGACCCCGAGCAAACATTTTCTTGGGCCCCCCTACATTCAATTTCGCTCTCCACATGCTTTGAGACATACAATAAATAGCAGCTAGACTCAAAATCAGTTTACTGAATGAGATCAGGCAACGACTGCGATTGGTTGCCAGAGGTTACAGTGTATCATTACCGCTCACTGTCTGGTTGCTAGAGGTTACAACACACATTATGGCTCACTGTTTATTTTCTAGCTGTTACAGCACATGACTTCTGCTTGTTTATTGGTTGCTAGAGATTACTGTATATCAGTACTGCTCACTGCTTGGTTGCTAGAGGTTACTGGACATCTATACCGCTCACTGGTTGGTTGCTAGAGGTTACTGGACATCTATACCACTCATTGATTGGTTGCTAGAGGTTACTGCACATTATTACTGCTCACTGATTGGTTCCTAGAGTTAACTGCATATCCTTACCGCTCAATGATTGGTTGCTAGAGGTTACAGCACATCATCTCCTCACTGCCTGCACACCATGGACTGGGGAGGTGAGGGGACCCATCAATAGACAGAAAACTCCTAGGAATCCTGGGATCAGTGGCAGTGCTGGGAGAGGGACGTTGGGATCAGTGGCAGTGGGGGGGGGGATTAGTTAGTAGTTAGTACACTGTGGCAAATTCTGAATCATGTAGAGCAGTATTAGTAACAGAACTTCACACTGAGATATCGGGACACAGCACGGGACTAAAACTTCAAGGGATAAGGGATTTTAACCAGGATAGTTGGCAAGTATGAGGCAGCTGCTTTGGGCCCCACAATAACGATGGGGCCCAGGGCATCTGCCCCTTTTGCCCTGCCTTAAAAACGGTCCTGAGTGCCAGAATAGGCCCGGTATGAAAGTGGTTAAAGCCCAGCCATTCTTTCCAGAGATTCTATGGAATCTTTGTCTAGAGTCATATCAATTCTTCCCAGCAGTCTGATTTTATCTACTTCTCTAAAGCGATCCTTAATTGGGGGGGGGGGGGGCTTATTTCATTTCCCATCATCTCGGTATTAGAGCCTTTGCCGCATTTAATAGACATGGTATCACCGCCGTTCTATATTTCTTCCTCGGCTCCCCGGTAGCATAGAACAAACATTGCCAGGGAATCCTGCACAACCTCTGACCCCGGCGATCTTTTTTAATCGTTTTCAATATCTATTTCCAAAAAAAAAAAAATGGGATCTTGGTGCACTGCCACCATAGGTGGGCATGTGTGCCCTCCAATCCGCATTCCCCCCCGGCATAGCGGTGATATCTCTGGGTTCATCTGGTAAGGTTTTGTTGGGACATAATACCATTTCGTTAATAATTTATAGTTCATTTCCTTCATTCTCTGTTGACGTTGAGTGTACATAGTCCATGATTTTATGTTTCGTTCGCTGTGGTATCGTTTGATCTAATTCTCGAAGAAGAGGATTGGCACCAAGCCTGGAGAGAAGATCAAAATCTTATATATATAATAGATATTCCATGGCCCCTTATATCTCCCCCCCAACAAACTTCCCCATGGGGGGGGGGGGGGGTAAGCTCTTTACTGGAGTGAAAGGGTTTTGGGAGAGTCTACAAAGTGTTGGAGTTGCCGATATCTCCACTTATCCCATGGAGATCCCCCATATCTCCCACCCCTTGTACACCAGGGCGGGGGGCAGATTTATGACATATGACCTCTGTCCCGGGGTCAGTGTGTGTGTGCGGCGCCCTCCAGCCCTGCCGTACCGGCTCCTGTGTGTGTGTGTGTGTGGGGGGGGGTGCGCACAGGCTCATGGAGGGACAACAGATGAAATGCCTCTCCCCCCCCCCTGGGGACACAGCGAGGGGTTAGTCCCATCACCCACCAATCAGTACTCACGGAGAAGCGGCGATCGCTGTGCGCCCCAGCGGTGGTGCGGTGACCCCGGATGGTCCTGGAGATTCCGTGCAGCATGGTGCCTGTGAGGAGAGGAGACAGGAAGGAGATGAGACGGGGACACCGGAATTCTATACATTATCGGGGGGAAGGGAGGGGCCAGCACAGGTCACATGACCATACAGAGAGGACATGGGACGTTTATACACAGAGGGGGGGAGGGGCTACCAGACACACAGGTCACCGTCATGGAGGAGAGGTATATCGCCGACACGGTCTGTGGAGCTGTACAAAGTTCATCTGTTGATACAAATACAGGAAGATTCATCAGGAGGTCCGCATCAATTCCCCTCCCCCGAACACTACATATCCCAGCATGCCCAGTGTACTCTCCCCCACACCAGAGCACTACAAGTCCCAGGAGAACCAGAACTGAACTACAAGTCCCAGGAGAACCGGAACTGAACTACAAGTCCCAGGAGAACCGGAACTGAACTACAAGTCCCAGGAGAACCGGAACTGAACTACAAGTCCCAGGAGAACCGGAACTGAACTACAAGTCCCAGGAGAACCAGAGCTGAACTACAAGTCCCAGGAGAACCAGAACTGAACTACAAGTCCCAGGAGAACTGGAACTGAACTACAAGTCCCAGGAGGACCAGAACTGAACTACAAGTCCCAGGAGAACCAGAGATGAACTACAAGTCCCAGGAGAACCAGAGATGAACTACAAGTCCCAGGAGAACCAGAACTGAACTACAAGTCCCAGGAGAACCAGAACTGAACTACATGTCCCAGGAGGACCAGAACTGAACTACAAGTCCCAGGAGAACCAGAACTGAACTACAAGTCCCAGGAGAACCAGAACTGAACTACAAGTCCCAGGAGAACCAGAACAGAACTACAAGTCCCAGGAGAACCAGAGCTGAACTACAAGTCCCAGGAGAACCAGAACTGAACTACAAGTCCCAGGAGAACCAGAACTGAACTACATGTCCCAGGAGGACCAGAACTGAACTACAAGTCCCAGGAGAACCAGAACTGAACTACAAGTCCCAGGAGAACCAGAGCTGAACTACAAGTCCCAGGAGAACCAGAACTGAACTACAAGTCCCAGGAGAACCAGAACTGAACTACATGTCCCAGGAGGACCAGAACTGAACTACAAGTCCCAGGAGGACCAGAACTGAACTACAAGTCCCAGGAGAACCAGAGCTGAACTACAAGTCCCAGGAGAACCAGAGCTGAACTACAAGTCCCAGGAGAACCAGAGCTGAACTACAAGTCCCAGGAGAACCAGAAATGAACTACATGTCCCAGGAGAACCAGAGCTGAACTACAAGTCCCAGGAGAACCAGAACTGAACTACAAGTCCCAGGAGAACCGGAACTAAACTACAAGTCCCAGGAGGACCAGAACTGAACTACAAATCCCAGGAGAACCGGAACTGAACTACAAGTCCCAGGAGAACCAGAGCTGAACTACAAGTCCCAGGAGAACCAGAGCTGAACTACAAGTCCCAGGAGAACCAGAGCTGAACTACAAGTCCCAGGAGAACCAGAACTGAACTACAAATCCCAGGAGAACCAGAGCTGAACTACAAGTCCCAGAAGAACCAGAACTGAACTACAAGTCCCAGGAGAACCAGAGCTGAACTACAAGTCCCAGGAGAACCAGAGCTGAACTACAAGTCCCAGGAGAACCAGAGCTGAACTACAAGTCCCAGGAGAACCAGAACTGAACTACAAATCCCAGGAGAACCAGAGCTGAACTACAAGTCCCAGAAGAACCAGAACCGAACTACAAGTCCCAAGAGAACCGGAACTGAACTACAAGTCCCAGGAGAACCAGAACAGAACTACAAGTCCCAGGAGAACCAGAGCTGAACTACAAGTCCCAGGAGAACCAGAGCTGAACTACAAGTCCCAGGAGAACCAGAACTGAACTACAAGTCCCAGGAGAACCAGAGCTGAACTACAAGTCCCAGGAGAACCAGAGCTGAACTACAAGTCCCAAGAGAACCGGAACTGAACTACAAGTCCCAGGAGAACCAGAACTGAACTACAAGTCCCAGGAGAACCAGAGATGAACTACAAGTCCCAGGAGAACCAGAACTGAACTACAAGTCCCAGAAGTACCAGAACTGAACTACAAGTCCCAGGAGAACCAGAGATGAACTACAAGTCCCAGGAGAACCAGAACTGAACTACAAGTCCCAGAAGTACCAGAACTGAACTACAAGTCCCAGGAGAACCAGAACTGAACTACAAGTCCCAGGAGAACCAGAACTGAACTACAAGTCCCAGAAGTACCAGAACTGAACTACAAGTCCCAGGAGAACCAGAACTGAACTACAAGTCCCAGGAGAACCAGAACTGAACTACAAGTCCCAGAAGTACCAGAACTGAACTACAAGTCCCAGGAGAACCAGAGCTGAACTACAAGTCCCAGGAGAACCAGAGCTGAACTACAAGTCCCAGGAGAACCAGAGCTGAACTACAAGTCCCAGGAGAACCAGAAATGAACTACATGTCCCAGGAGGACCAGAACTGAACTACAAGTCCCAGGAGAACCAGAACTGAACTACAAGTCCCAGCAGAACCGGAACTAAACTACAAGTCCCAGGAGGACCAGAACTGAACTACAAATCCCAGGAGAACCGGAACTGAACTACAAGTCCCAGGAGAACCAGAGCTGAACTACAAGTCCCAGGAGAACCAGAGCTGAACTACAAGTCCCAGGAGAACCAGAGCTGAACTACAAGTCCCAGGAGAACCAGAACTGAACTACAAATCCCAGGAGAACCAGAGCTGAACTACAAGTCCCAGAAGAACCAGAACTGAACTACAAGTCCCAGGAGAACAAGAACCGAACTACAAGTTCCAAGAGAACCGGAACTGAACTACAAGTCCCAGGAGAACCAGAACAGAACTACAAGTCCCAGGAGAACCAGAGCTGAACTACAAGTCCCAGGAGAACCAGAGCTGAACTACAAGTCCCAGGAGTACCAGAGCTGAACTACAAGTCCCAGGAGAACCGGAACTGAACTACAAGTCCCAGGAGAACCAGAGCTGAACTACAAGTCCCAGGAGAACCAGAACTGAACTACAAGTCCCAGGAGAACTGGAACTGAACTACAAGTCCCAGGAGGACCAGAACTGAACTACAAGTCCCAGGAGAACCAGAGATGAACTACAAGTCCCAGGAGAACCAGAGATGAACTACAAGTCCCAGGAGAACCAGAACTGAACTACAAGTCCCAGGAGAACCAGAACTGAACTACATGTCCCAGGAGGACCAGAACTGAACTACAAGTCCCAGGAGAACCAGAACTGAACTACAAGTCCCAGGAGAACCAGAACTGAACTACAAGTCCCAGGAGAACCAGAACAGAACTACAAGTCCCAGGAGAACCAGAGCTGAACTACAAGTCCCAGGAGAACCAGAACTGAACTACAAGTCCCAGGAGAACCAGAACTGAACTACATGTCCCAGGAGGACCAGAACTGAACTACAAGTCCCAGGAGAACCAGAACTGAACTACAAGTCCCAGGAGAACCAGAGCTGAACTACAAGTCCCAGGAGAACCAGAACTGAACTACAAGTCCCAGGAGAACCAGAACTGAACTACATGTCCCAGGAGGACCAGAACTGAACTACAAGTCCCAGGAGGACCAGAACTGAACTACAAGTCCCAGGAGAACCAGAGCTGAACTACAAGTCCCAGGAGAACCAGAGCTGAACTACAAGTCCCAGGAGAACCAGAGCTGAACTACAAGTCCCAGGAGAACCAGAAATGAACTACATGTCCCAGGAGAACCAGAGCTGAACTACAAGTCCCAGGAGAACCAGAACTGAACTACAAGTCCCAGGAGAACCGGAACTAAACTACAAGTCCCAGGAGGACCAGAACTGAACTACAAATCCCAGGAGAACCGGAACTGAACTACAAGTCCCAGGAGAACCAGAGCTGAACTACAAGTCCCAGGAGAACCAGAGCTGAACTACAAGTCCCAGGAGAACCAGAGCTGAACTACAAGTCCCAGGAGAACCAGAACTGAACTACAAATCCCAGGAGAACCAGAGCTGAACTACAAGTCCCAGAAGAACCAGAACTGAACTACAAGTCCCAGGAGAACCAGAGCTGAACTACAAGTCCCAGGAGAACCAGAGCTGAACTACAAGTCCCAGGAGAACCAGAGCTGAACTACAAGTCCCAGGAGAACCAGAACTGAACTACAAATCCCAGGAGAACCAGAGCTGAACTACAAGTCCCAGAAGAACCAGAACCGAACTACAAGTCCCAAGAGAACCGGAACTGAACTACAAGTCCCAGGAGAACCAGAACAGAACTACAAGTCCCAGGAGAACCAGAGCTGAACTACAAGTCCCAGGAGAACCAGAGCTGAACTACAAGTCCCAGGAGAACCAGAACTGAACTACAAGTCCCAGGAGAACCAGAGCTGAACTACAAGTCCCAGGAGAACCAGAGCTGAACTACAAGTCCCAAGAGAACCGGAACTGAACTACAAGTCCCAGGAGAACCAGAACTGAACTACAAGTCCCAGGAGAACCAGAGATGAACTACAAGTCCCAGGAGAACCAGAACTGAACTACAAGTCCCAGAAGTACCAGAACTGAACTACAAGTCCCAGGAGAACCAGAGATGAACTACAAGTCCCAGGAGAACCAGAACTGAACTACAAGTCCCAGAAGTACCAGAACTGAACTACAAGTCCCAGGAGAACCAGAACTGAACTACAAGTCCCAGGAGAACCAGAACTGAACTACAAGTCCCAGAAGTACCAGAACTGAACTACAAGTCCCAGGAGAACCAGAACTGAACTACAAGTCCCAGGAGAACCAGAACTGAACTACAAGTCCCAGAAGTACCAGAACTGAACTACAAGTCCCAGGAGAACCAGAGCTGAACTACAAGTCCCAGGAGAACCAGAGCTGAACTACAAGTCCCAGGAGAACCAGAGCTGAACTACAAGTCCCAGGAGAACCAGAAATGAACTACATGTCCCAGGAGGACCAGAACTGAACTACAAGTCCCAGGAGAACCAGAACTGAACTACAAGTCCCAGCAGAACCGGAACTAAACTACAAGTCCCAGGAGGACCAGAACTGAACTACAAATCCCAGGAGAACCGGAACTGAACTACAAGTCCCAGGAGAACCAGAGCTGAACTACAAGTCCCAGGAGAACCAGAGCTGAACTACAAGTCCCAGGAGAACCAGAGCTGAACTACAAGTCCCAGGAGAACCAGAACTGAACTACAAATCCCAGGAGAACCAGAGCTGAACTACAAGTCCCAGAAGAACCAGAACTGAACTACAAGTCCCAGGAGAACAAGAACCGAACTACAAGTTCCAAGAGAACCGGAACTGAACTACAAGTCCCAGGAGAACCAGAACAGAACTACAAGTCCCAGGAGAACCAGAGCTGAACTACAAGTCCCAGGAGAACCAGAGCTGAACTACAAGTCCCAGGAGAACCAGAGCTGAACTACAAGTCCCAGGAGTACCAGAACTGAACTACAAGTCCCAGGAGAACCAGAGATGAACTACAAGTCCCAGGAGAACCAGAACTGAACTACAAGTCCCAGAAGTACCAGAACTGAACTACAAGTCCCAGGAGAACCAGAGATGAACTACAAGACCCAGGAGTACCAGAACTGAACTACAAGTCCCAGGAGTACCATAGATGAACTACAAGTCCCAGGAGTACCATAGATGAACCACAATTCTCAGCCAGGCTAGTGCTGGCCTACAAGCTCCAAAGTCCAGCCCATTGCCTGCTAGGAGTTGTAGTTCCCCTGTTGCTGTATATGAATGAAGAGCTCGCCCTGGGCCCCTCCTCACCTATACTGCCAGTCCCTCCAATGTCCTGCTTATCCGCTCATTACAGGAAAATATCCCGCTCACACCTGTCTCTGGAGACATTTTTCCGAAGCCTTCCCCTGGAGATGAGGGAGCCGGGGCTACAACAACATGGCCGCCATACTGTATAGAACCTAAAGAAGAATGCGGCCTCTAGTGATGGCAATGAAACCGAACACCGGTGTCGCAGTGTCACCACCAGAGGCCGCGCTCTATTGCATGTCGCACACACTGTGTGGCGACCATGTTGTTGTAGCCCCAGCCCTTTCATTTCTAGCGGAGACTTCAGGAAAATGTCTCCGGACACAGAGACAGATGATCCTGGAAGGAGGACATTGCTGGGACTGGGGGGGAGGGGATCAGGGCGAGCTTTTCATTCACATTATATGGTACTCCTGGGACTTGTAGTTCAGCTCTGGTACTCCTGGGAGTTGTAGTTCAGCTCTGGTTCTCCTGGGAGTTGTAGTTCAGCTCTGGTACTCCTGGGAGTTGTAGTTCAGCTCTGGTTCTCCTGGGACTTGTAGTTCAGCTCTGGTACTCCTGGGACTTGTAGTTCAGCTCTGGAGTTCAGTTCTGGTTCTCCTGGGACTTGTAGTTCAGTTCTGGTTCTCCTGGGACTTGTAGTTCAGTTCTGGTACTCCTGGGACTTGTAGTTCAGCTCTGGGACTTGTAGTTCGGTTCTGGTTCTCCTGGGACTTGTAGTTCAGCTCTGGGACTTGTAGTTCAGTTCTGGTACTCCTGGGACTTGTAGTTCAGCTCTGGTTCTCATGGGACTTGTAGTTCATCTCTGGTTCTCCTGGGACTTGTAGTTCAGTTCTGGTTCTCCTGGGACTTGTAGTTCAGCTCTGGTTCTCCTGGGACTTGTAGTTCAGCTCTGGTACTCCTGGGACTTGTAGTTCAGCTCTGGAGTTCAGTTCTGGTTCTCCTGGGACTTGTAGTTCAGTTCTGGTTCTCCTGGGACTTGTAGTTCAGTTCTGGTACTCCTGGGACTTGTAGTTCAGCTCTGGGACTTGTAGTTCGGTTCTGGTTCTCCTGGGACTTGTAGTTCAGCTCTGGGACTTGTAGTTCAGTTCTGGTACTCCTGGGACTTGTAGTTCAGCTCTGGTTCTCATGGGACTTGTAGTTCAGCTCTGGTCCTCCTGGGACTTGTAGTTCATCTCTGGTTCTCCTGGGACTTGTAGTTCTGTTCTGGTTCTCCTGGGACTTGTAGTTCAGCTCTGGTTCTCCTGGGACTTGTAGTTCAGCTCTGGGACTTGTAGTTCAGTTCTGGTACTCCTGGGACTTGTAGTGCTCTGGTGTGGGGGAGGGAAGGGTACACTGGGCATGCTGGGATATGTAGTGTTTGGGGGAGGGGAATTGATACGGAGCTCCTGATGACTTTTCCTGTATTTTTATCACATAATAGACTATTTCTGGTTATCGTTTCTCCGATGATACACTCTAATATAATTGGTGATTTAGGGATGGGGGGGGGGGGGGGATGTGGCTCTGAAGTGTTTTTGTGTGTTTTTTATGATTTTTTTTATTAAACCTTAAAAAAAAAGCATATAGTGTTGCAGATTTAAGCACTTACCAGGTCTGCCATTGTTTTCATTTCCATGTCTCAAAATTCCCCTTTTCCTTGGTTTCTGTTTTCCATCCCCCTTCCAGGGTCCCACGGAGCCACCTTTGCACATGTGCTCCTGAATGCCATTATAGACAAGCCTCCTTATGCAGCGTCCAGAGATATGAATAGCTGCAGTGCCAAGCCACACCCCCGCTCCCCCCCTCTTCCAAGCGAGTGATTGACAGAAGCTGAAGCCCCCCGATGTCCCTACTTCTCTGTGCATGTGAAGGATGAAGCAGCAGCAATATCTTGGCAAGTACAGTAAATAAAGAATTATTTCCATGATTTGTTTTGTCATTTTTAAGTGATATTTTAATCTTTTATATGTTATTTCCTTAACAATGAGTCCATGTGACTGCAAGGGTGCCAATTGGTTCTGTGGGGCCCCCCGGTGGCAAGGACGGGTAACACTGCATTCAGGATTGGTGCAAGGATTTTTGACACCCTAGGTGAAACCTCATGGCGCCGCCCCCCTTGGCACCACCCCCTTTACCTTGTCCATGTATACTCCACCCTTTTTAATGAAGCGCCCATCAAATGCAGCCTCACCAGCGCCCATCAAATGCAGCCTCACTAGCGCCCATCAAATGCAGCCTCACTAGCGCCCATCAAATGCAGCCTCACCAGCGCCCATCAAATGTAGCCTCACCAGCCCCCATCAATGTAGCCTCACCAGCGCCCATCAAATGTAGCCTCACATCCTTTCTTAAATAGATGTAGGAATACCGTTCATTTACCAACCTACTGTCTTTCCATCCCAGGCTCTCCCAGCAGACCCCCCCCCTTCCGTTTCCCCCTCTTTAACCCTTTCTGCCCTTATCTTTCTTTCCCCTCTTTCTGTCTCACCTGATCAACCATGGATTGACATAATTTAAACCTAAACCTTTTTATGCAACCTTTGGGCACAGGCACTGCTGTAGGCGATAGCCATTTGGCACACTTGTTACCGCTTTAAGAGTGATATGTCAACTGCATTTCTGTTGTAATGTTTACTTTATTAATAATAAAAACATTTTCAACTCCAAATGCAGCCTCACCAGCGCCCATCAAATGCAGCTTCACCAGAGCCCATCAAATGCAGCCTCACCAGTGCCCATCAAATGCAGCCCCACCAGCGCCCATCAAATGCAGCCTCACCAGAGCCCATCAAATGCAGCCTCGCCAGCGCCCATCAAATGCAGCCTCACCAGAGCCCATCAAATGCAGCCTCACCAGCGCCCATCAAATGCAGCCTCACCAGCGCTCATCAAATGCAGCCTCACCAGCGCCCATCAAATGTAGCCTCACCAGAGCTCATCAAATGCAGCCTCACCAGTGCCCATCAAATGCAGCCTCACCAGCGCCCATCAAATGCAGCCTCACCAGAGCCCATCAAATGCAGCCTCACCAGAGCTCATCAAATGCAGCCTCACAAGAGCTCATCAAATGCAGCCTCACCAGCGCCCATCAAATGCAGCATCACCAGCGCCCATCAAATGTGGCCCCCCTCGCCCATCAATGAATGTTTGCTTGCTTCCATTCATTCAGGAGTTGGGGCACAGACACAGTCCTCCACCGCCGCCGCGCCTCTGACACTATGTGCGAACGAAGCAGTGGTTACTGATGCTGAGACTTAGTTGTTTGCTGCAGAGAGAACAGAGTAGGAACACCGGTGGCCGGGCGCCCCAGGCGGCTGCTTATTTTGCTCAGTGGTAGCACCAGCCCTGACTGCAATGGTGCCTACAGGCAACATGTGTCACATGTTACCACTTTGCTCCGCCCACCTATCGGACGGTGCGGTGTGCAGGAGGAGGAGGACGGTCATGTGACCTCAGTCAAGAAGATAAAATATAGGTATTTGCAACAATTGAAATGCTGTGAAATATTTTCTGTATTTATTCACTTTACATAAAATTTACATACAATAAAAATAAACGATTATTAATACAGTCTGTGGGAAGAGTAAAAAATAACAGAGCTGTATAAAAAGGTTACATGGTTAGTAAATCAGCCCCGGGGGGATAACACATCGAGTGTACTGATGAGCAGTGCTGACTGACGGCTTCGGGGAGCGGTGTGGCCCCCCCATAGCAGTGGCGGCCCGTGCATTAAGGCCGCACAAGCACCGCCCCCTCTCTCCTGCCACCCCCTTCTATCACCAATAGATAGATTTGTGCATTGCATCAATCTGTCTATCTATGGCCGCCGCTGCCACCCCCTATTCAAGGCGCCCGGCCCCTTTTCGGGTGCCTGAATTACAGCAGGGGGGGAGTGTTTTTGAAGCACCTGATTGGAACCATAGGCGTCAAAAAAGGTGACCTGCGAGCGCCATGCTGGACACTCACAGGTTACTCAGCTGTGTTAGAAAAGCGAATGAATACTCGCTTTCCTAACACTGAACCGCCAATCAGGTGCTCGGGTCTGTTACCTGTCACCTGATTGGCTGAAATGACAGGCGCCGCTATTGGACGCCTATCAGGAGGAGAGGACGGGAGATGAGGACGCCGGGAGACGCACGGAGGAGCCTGCTCGTCGCCGTCACCCACTGCCCCACCAAGTCAGGGTAAGTGTCGGGCAGACGACGAGCAGGCGGGGGTCACACTGGGGGCATTTAAGGGCACACTGGCAGGATTTGATGGGCACACTGGCAGCATACGATGGGGACACTTTCAGTGTTTGATGGGCACAGTGGCAGCGTTTGAAGGGCACAGTGACTGCAATTGAAGGGCACAGTGACTGCAATTGATGGGCACAGTGGCAGCGTTTGATGAGCACAGTGGCAGCGTTTGATGAGCACAGTGGCAGCGTTTGATGAGCACAGTGGCAGTGTTTGATGGGCACAGTGGCTGCGTTTGAAGGGCACTGTGGCAGCGTTTGAAGGGCACAGTGACTGCAATTGATGGCACAGTGGCAGCGTTTGATGGGCACAGTGACTGCAATTGATGGCACAGTGGCAGCGTTTGATGGGTACAGTGGCTGCGTTTGATGGGCACAGTGGCCGCGTTTGATGGGCACAGTGGCTGCAATTGATGGCACAGTGGCAGCGTTTGATGGGCACAGTGGCAGCGTTTGATGGCACAGTGACTGCAATTGATGTTACAGTGGCAGCGTTTGGCACAATGGCAGCGTTTGAAGGGCACAGTAGCAGGGTTTGATGGGCACAGTGACTGCAATTGATGGGCACAGTGGCAGCGTTTGATGGGCACAGTGGCAGCGTTTGATGGGCACAGTGGTGTTTGATGGGCACAGTGGCAGCGTTTGATGGCACAGTGGCAGCGTTTGATGGGCACAGAGGTGTTTGATGGGCACAGTGGTGTTTGATGGGTACAGTGGCAGCGTTTGATGGGCACAGTGGTGTTTGATGGGCACAGTGGCAGCGTTTGATGGCACAGTGGCAGCGTTTGATGGGCACAGTGGTGTTTGATGGGCACAGTGGTGTTTGATGGGCACAGTGGCAGCATTTGATGGGCGCAGAGTAGAGTACTCTACATGCTCCTATCCATGGATCTTTCCTCAGCCCCTGAGTCCACGTTGTGGTGTCTTTCTAGGTTCTGGGTGTCGGATGAGGCGGTGGAAGGTCGGTTTCAGGGATCTCTCCGGGAGTATTGGGCGACCGACCCCGGCTCAGCATCCCCGCTGGTGGTGTGGGACGCCTTCAAGGCTTATACTAGGGGGCAATACCAACTTATTATAGGCAAGATTCGCAGAGAGAGACGTGCTCAACTGACCAGCGCAGAACGGGAAGTGGGCCTACAGGAGGCCAGATGTATCCGGACTGGAGACCCTCAGGATTACATTAGATTACAGGCTCTGACCGGTGTGGTAATGCGTGTGCGCACCTCTCTCACTCAGAAAAGAACGTCAGCCCAGTCCCAGCGCATTTTCGAGCAGGGTGAAAGATCGGGTAAATTGCTGGCCTGGCTGTCACGGCAGCAGGCGGGAGGGATACGCGTGTCTCACATACAAGACCAAAATGGCGCACGCCTTTACACCCCCCGGTGAAATTAATGGGGGGCTTTGTTTCCTTCTATGGTCTCCTTAATAGTTCCAAGGCGACATGCACACAGGACGAGTTGACCTCGTATTTAGACTCTATCGACATTCCGGTCCTGACAGCGAAGTACCGAGATGCGCTTGATGCGCCTATCTCGGTAGAAGAACTGTTGAAGGCCCTAAAACCACTCCAGTCTGGCAAGACCCCTGGCCCCGACGGCAAACCCCACACCCCTTCGCACATCCCCAGGGCCTTTTTCAAGGGCCATGGGGGAATAATGACCTTGTTTGTGCGGGCGGGGAGACCACCCAGAGTGGCGAAACGTATACTGTACCTACCTCTCCCTGCAGGAGGATTAGCGATGCCCAACTTCCTCATATACTACAGGGAGGCAGTCCTGGTCACGGTCAGGTGGTGGTCCTCCCAACCCAGACAAAATCCAGCGGTGAGAGGCTGGAGGCGGCTATACCGGGGTCCTATGCGGCATTGAGCAACCTCGCATTTAGGGGGCTCAAGGCTCCACACGACCTGACAGTGCCTATGAAAACTACGCTTAGGGTTCGGAAAGAGGCCAGAGCAGTTTACCGCACTGCGAATCCCATTATGGGGCAACCTCACATTACCCCATTTGAACGATATCCCGGACCCATCGTTTTGGGCTGGGTGAGGGATAACCACCTTTAACCCACTTGCGGACCGCCGCACGCCGATGTACGTCCAAAGTTTGTCGGCGGATATCGTTGTTATGGCAGCAGCTAGCTGCCATAACCCCGGTATCCCCGTTTTCGTGCGGCGGCCAGGCTTTCCGATAAAAGTGGTCTCTGCGGCGGATTCACCGCGAGATCACTTTTATCGGTGGCGGGAGAGGGCTCCCCCCCCTCCTCCCGCCGCGATCCGGTGCCCTCCGCCGCTTACTGGAGCCGTCGGTAGCGCCGGAGGCAATCGCGTCCTTCTCCCTTCTGTGCCCGGAGACGAGTGAGGGTAAGATGGCGCCCACTCGTCTCCATGACGTCACTTCCGCCCATACGTCTTAAAGGCATATTTTTTTCAATGTCATTTTTTTTTTAATTGCATTTTTGTGTAAATATGAGATGTGAGGTCTTTTTGACCCCCCAGATCTCATTTTTTTTTTTTTTTTATAAATTCTTTTTATTGAAAATTTACTTTACTGTAGAGGTACAAAACAGGGCCATTGGGGCATACCCCTCAGATCTCATATTTAAGAGGACCTGTAATGCTTTTTTCTATTACAAGGGATGTTTACATTCCTTGTAATAGGAATTAAAGTGACACAATTTTTTTTTTTTTAACAGTGTAAAAATCAAATAATGTAAAATAAATAATAAAAAATAAAAACATTTTTTTAAACCCCCCCCCCCCCCGTCCTGACGAGCTCGCGCGCAGAAGCGAACGCATACGCGAGTAGCGCCTGCATATGAAACCGGTGGTCAAACCACACATGTGGGGTATCGCCACGATCGTTAGAGCGAGAAGAATAATTCTAGCCCCAGACCTCCTCTGCAACGCAAAACATGCAACCCGTAGAATTTTTTTAAAGGTCGCCTATGGAGATTTTTTAGGGTAAAAGTTTGACGCCATTCCACAAGCGGGCGCCATTTTGAAGCATGACATGTTGGGTATCAATTTACTTGGCGTAACATTATATTTCACAATATTAAAAAAAAAAAAAAAATTGGGCTAACTTTACTGTTGTCTTATTTTTTTTATTCAAAAAAGTGAACTTTTTCCAAAAAAAAGAAAGTGCGCTTATAAGACCGCTGCGCAAATAAGGTGCAAAAAAAAAAAAGTATTGCAACGACCGCCATTTTATTCTCTAGGGTGTTAATAAAAAAAACAATATATAATGTTTGGGGGTTCTAAGTAATTTTCTAGCAAAAAAAAAAACCTGTTTCCCTTCCCCATACCTCGGAATTTAGGTTCTGGCAGCTGAGACATGCCATGAAGTCTCATTTCCCGGAGGCACCGATACTGCTCGCCTCCAGTGTAATGGGGGGGAAACCCCTTTCTACCCTCTATCTGTACCTGACGGTAGCCTATGACACTAAACCCACGCGCACATTCAACAAATGGAGGGAGGACACCCCAGCCGGAGAGGTGGGGGACCAAATGATGGATCCCCCCCTGTCCGAAGGGGGAGGGGGGGGCGTCCCCCCTCTCCCCTCGGATGGCACCTGACCACGCCAAATAAAAATTATTTTAATATACAGGCTGGGCGGCTGATGCCCCCCCCTCCCCCAGGGGACAGAGATCGTATACCCTTAAGTAGTCATGGACCGGATCTAGATGGGAGTAAACTTGGGAATTGTCACTGGATGAGAATTGGTAGAAATTATATTTTGTACGGAGTTGTAAGATGCTAAATATGGATATTTTAAATTGACACTGTAACTAAGCAAGATCTGATTGTCGAAAGCTGACTGTATTGTAATACTGATTTGTTCAATAAAAACTTTTCTGTTAAAAAAAAAAAGAGCAGGTGAGTACATTATAAAGAGGTCTCCCAGGGGTCCTATGGTACCGGGATCTGCTGCCCTCTAGTGACAGACGGGATACACTACAGTACAAAGTGCAGCGGCCAACCAACAGAATCTGTAATATTTCCTGATGTCTGTAATGTACAATTTATAGTTGGGCTTCAGATTCTCCTGATTTCTTCAACTTAATGTACAAAACTGAAGGAGAAAAAAAAAAAAGGTAAATTGTCAGTACAACAACAGGAGCCAACAGAGAAGGAGCTACAGGAAAGGCAGAGGAGGAGGGAGAGAGGAGGAAAGGCAGAGGAGCAACGCCAGGAAAGGCAGAGGAGGAGGGAGAGAGGAGCAACGCCAGGAACGGCAGAGGAGGAGGGAGAGAGGAGCAACGCCAGGATCGGCAGAGGAGGAGGGAGAGAGGAGCAACGCCAGGAACGGCAGAGGAGGAGGGAGAGAGGAGCAACGCCAGGAACGGCAGAGGAGGAGGGAGAGAGGAGCAACGCCAGGAACGGCAGAGGAGGAGGGAGAGAGGAGCAACGCCAGGATCGGCAGAGGAGGAGGGAGAGAGGAGCAACGCCAGGAACGGCAGAGGAGGAGGGAGAGAGGAGCAACGCCAGGAACGGCAGAGGAGGAGGGAGAGAGGAGCAACGCCAGGAACAGCAGAGGAGGAGGAAGAGAGGAGCAACGCCAGGAACGGCAGAGGAGGAGGGAGAGAGGAGCAACGCCAGGAACGGCAGAGGAGGAGGGAGAGAGGAGCAACGCCAGGAACGGCAGAGGAGGAGGGAGAGAGGAGCAACGCCAGGAACGGCAGAGGAGGAGGGAGAGAGGAGCAACGCCAGGAACAGCAGAGGAGGAGGAAGAGAGGAGCAACGCCAGGAACGGCAGAGGAGGAGGGAGAGAGGAGCAACGCCAGGAACGGCAGAGGAGGAGGGAGAGAGGAGCAACGCCAGGAACGGCAGAGGAGGAGGGAGAGAGGAGCAACGCCAGGAACGGCAGAGGAGGAGGGAGAGAGGAGCAACGCCAGGAACGGCAGAGGAGGAGGGAGAGAGGAGCAACGCCAGGAACGGCAGAGGAGTAGGGAGAAAGGAGCAACGCCAGGAACGGCAGAGGAGTAGGGAGATAGGAGCAACGCCAGGAACGGCAGAGGAGGAGGGAGAGAGGAGCAACGCCAGGAACGGCAGAGGAGGAGGGAGAGAGGAGCAACGCCAGGAATGGCAGAGGAGTAGGGAGAAAGGAGCAACTCCAGGAACGGCAGAGGAGTAGGGAGATAGGAGCAACGCCAGGAACGGCAGAGGAGGAGGGAGAGAGGAGCAATGCCAGGAACGGCAGAGGAGGAGGGAGAGAGGAGCAACGACAGGAACGGCAGAAGAGGAGGGAGAGAGGAGCAACGCCAGGAACGGCAGAGGAGGAGGGAAGAGGAGCAACGCCAGGAACAGCAGAGGAGGAGGGAGAGAGGAGCAACGCCAGGAACGGCAGAGGAGGAGGGAGAGAGGAGCAACGCCAGGAACGGCAGAGGAGGAGGGAGAGAGGAGCAACGACAGGAACGGCAGAGGAGGAGGGAGAGAGGAGCAACGACAGGAACGGCAGAAGAGGAGGGAGAGAGGAGCAACGCCAGGAACGGCAGAGGAGGAGGGAAGAGGAGCAACGCCAGGAACGGCAGAGGAGGAGGGAGAGAGGAGCAACGCCAGGAATGGCAGAGGAGGAGGGAGAGAGGAGCAACGCCAGGAACGGCAGAGGAGGAGGGAGAGAGGAGCAACGACAGGAACGGCAGAGGAGGAGGGAAGAGGAGCAACGCCAGGAACGGCAGAAGAGGAGGGAGAGAGGAGCAACGCCAGGAATGACAGAGGAGGGAGATAGGAGCAACGCCAGGAACGGCAGAGGAGCAACGGCCAGGAATGGCAGAGGTGCAACAAAGGAGCAATGACAGGAGAGACAGAGGAGCAGCAACAGGAACAGCAGACAAGAAACAACAGGAATGGCAGAGAAGGAGTGACAGAGGAGCAATGAAAAGATTGACAGAGGAGCAATGACAGGAGCGACAGAAAAGAAACCACAGAAGGGATAGAAGAAGAGGAAGGAATGAAGTTACAGAATGAAGATTTCCCAGCAGTAGTCCTCACCAGTGGCCTTGTTGTGGAGCACAGCGTCATCATGACTGCGGACCTGGCAGCTGGTGTAGACTTTCCGACCGTCTACCTTCTCCACTCGGCTGTCTATGATGACTGTAGATCCCAGAGGAATCGGACTACGGACACAAAGAGAACCTCATTACACCTCTCCGGTATCACAGCTTCATATCACCAATAATTCCTAACCCCCCCCCCCCTCTCCCCACATGAGTCTCCCCAATATTATTATTCTTCCCCAGTCACCACCACACCTCCACCAGCATCCCACCATCACCTCCGGCCATTGATTGTACAATCTCCTGACAACTATGTAGTGTCAGGTAGGTCCTTCTCTCCCCCTGGGTGCTTACTTCCGATAGTCGATTGTCAGGTTGGCCGTCATAGCCGGTCCGATGCTGTGTACAATTCCTGTCCCCACTGTGGCGTCTATGATGGTGGCGATGCAGCCCCCGTGTGTGTACCTAGAAGAAGGCAAAGGGGATGTGAGAGGTGGAAGCAGAACAAGAGAACCGAGGAACCAAAGGATTCTGGTTAGGGTAGGCTGGCGAAAAAGGAAAAGAACGCTCACCCTGTGAGGCCGCCTAGATAGGGCCCAGGCTGGAATATGCAGACTGTCCTCTTTTCCGCCTCGTTATAAAACATACAATACTCGAAGCCGATTCCATCCTGGTCAAGGTTCCTGGTGAAGAGACGTGTTTTCCTGTCTGCCTCCGGACATATACCTGTACAGAGGTCAGAGGTCACCAGAGGAGCTTACACTCTAATGTCGTCTCCACCACAGTCACACATTATTATTATTCTTGTACTCGGTCTGCTGCGAGCGAACTCCTCGTAGGTCACATCAGTCTTTGTACCAGAGGAGCTTACACTCTAATGTCGTCGTCCCCCCATGGTCACATGATCTCTCACCGTCTCGGTGGGCGGTGGTGTTGTAGGAGGGAAGTCTCCTCCAGCTCCGGTCTCGGCTCAGCTCCTCGTACAGTCTCTTGGTGTCGGGGTTCCAGGTGGGGTTGGGCAGGGCGTAGTCCCGCGGTCGGTGGGCGACCTGAAGATATTACCGAGACGTCAGACCTGCGCTCTCGCTTTGGCTTTTCTATGATTGGAGTGTTAAGGGTGACATTCTTGTTTTGGGCGGAGTCTTTGGTGGATATATAGCTCCCCCCCACATCTAACAGACATGATATTTCCCCCCCTTTAATAGTAACACAGTTTTCGGCGCGGTGACACGCCTATAGGAAGCAGATTTCTGTGATCACCTCCTACTGACAGTGATCACCGTCCCATGGACAGTGTGTGCGTGGCACTAGACATGTGCACAACATTAAAATTTGTTGTGTTACTTATTTTTCTAATGTTACTAATTTTGTTTCGGAATTAGTTTTGATTAGTTAAAAATTTAATTTTGTTGACTCATTTTCTAATGAATTCCAAATTTTCGGAGCAATTTGAATTCGTCAAAAAACGATCAACCGATTCGAATTCTGTGTAAAGAAATAGCTGGTTGTTAAGGAGCGGGTCGGGAAGCCGTCCGCCACGTCCTTAGCAACCGATGACTCATTGGCTGTCAGCGGGCCTCCCCACTGAAAGCTGAAATGTAAAAACAAAAGAATACTGGCAATAGAAAATTCAGAAAAAAAAAAAAACTGCGTGGGCACCCCCCCAGTCCAGAAAAAAAACAGCGTGGGCACCCCCCTCCCTCCAGAAAAATAAACGGCGTGGGGGTCCGGACCTGAGGGGTTGCGCTTTGGGGCAGGGGGGCCCCTACCCTAAGCACCATGTTGATGGGGACAAGGGCCTCTTCCCGATAAACCTGGCCGGTGGTTGTGGGGGCTTACCAGAATTTGGAAGCTGCCTTTAACAAGGGGGCCCCCAGATCCCGCATTACCCACCTATGTGAATGAGTATGGGGTACATCATACCCCTACACATTCCCCAAAAAAAGTATAAAAAGTGGGTAAAGACAACGTTTTTGACAATTTCTTTATTAAAAAAAATCAAAATCCCCCCCTTATCCGATGCATACCGGCAGGCCAGGAAAGTGTGTGTGTGGGGGGTACCAGCAAAATTCCCCCCCCCCCTCCTAACCATACCAGGCCACATGCCCTCAACATGGGGGGGGAAGAAGCACCTTGTCCCCATGTTGATGGGGACAAGGGCCTCTTCCCGACAACCCTGGCCCGTGGTTGTGGGGGCTTACCAGAATCTGGAAGGAGCCCGCCCTGCCCACCTATGTGAATGAGTATGGGGTACATATTCGGCCTTGTTGAACGCTCCACGCTGATGATTGTGTGACAGTTTTTACATAGCTAAGGGGCAGGGCCACCAGGCGTCGTCACCAGGGGGCCCCGCCCCCCTGTGACATCACCGACCAGGTCATGCTGGGTGGGGGACACCAGATGACATCATCGGGTACTCTGCCCCTACTTATTTAAGAAATGTCAGACGGTGGGAGCGTTCGACGAGGCCGGAGGGGTCTTTTTTTTTCAGGTACGGCGTGATTGACGATGGATCTACATGGGGGGGGGGTATTGTTTTTTATTCTGGATTTTATTAATAAAGAACTTGTCAAAAACTTGTGTTGTGTCTTTACTCACTTTTTTGGTGTAGGGGTACTCATTCACATGGGGGGGGGGGGCTAGTATCTAGGGTCTTCTAGATTCAGATAAGCCCTACACCCGAAGACCCCCACAACTACCGACCAGGGTTGTGGGGAAGAGGCCCTAGTCCTCATCGACAAGGCCCCAAAGAACCCCCCTCCCCCCATGTTGAGGGCATGTGGCCTGGTATGGTTTAGGAGGAGGGGGGGATGTGCTTTACCTGGCCTCCATGCTCGGATAGGGCCTGATATAGATGGGGGGGGGGGACCAACGGCGTTTTTTTTTTTTTACTTTTCTATTGCCGGAATTGTTTTGTTTACATTTCAGCTGTCAGTGGGGAAGCCCGCCGCCAGCTGATGACTCATCGGTTGTCAAGGACGCGGCGGCTGGCTTCCCACCCTGCTTCCTTAGCAACCAGCTATTTCTTCACACAGAATTCGAACCGGTCGATCGTTTTTTCGACCGATCCGAATCCAAATCGTACCGAAAGTTTGGAATTCCTTAGAAAAATGATAAACGAACGTAAATGAATTTCAGCAAAATTTGTTACCATTTCGTTTCCGAGATCGACCAATGAGTACTCACAGAGTATCGGCGTTCACGCTGTACCCTGGCGACGGTGGTGTGGCGGCAGAGGGCAGCGCCGCCCCGGATGATCCTGGAGATTCCGTACAGCATGGTGCCTGTGAGAGGGGACAGGAAGGACATGAGACGGGGACACCGGAATTCTATACATTATCAGGGGAGGGGCCAGCACACGTCACATGACCATACAGACGTGACATGAGACCTTTATACACAGAGAGAGGGGGGAGGGGCTACCAGACACACAGGTCACTGTCATGGATGAGAGGTATATCACCAACACGATCTGTGGAGCTGTACAAAGTTCATGCGATTGGTACAAATATAGGAAGAGTCATCAGGAGCTCCGCATCCGGGGCACACCGACCTGTGTCCCCTCCCCCACACTGGAGTACTACATATCCCAGCATGTCCTGTGTACCCTCCCCCCACACCGGAGCACTACATATCCCAGAATGACCTGTGTACCCTCCCCCCACACCGGAGTACTACATTTCCCAGCATGCTCTGCGTACCCCCCCCCCCCCCCACCTAGAACTGAACTACAAGTCCCAACAAAGCCCACAAGCTCCATAGCCTGCTGGGAGTTGTGGTTCTTTTGCTGCTTTAGATATAAGACATAAATAGCTCCCCCCTGTCCACCTCCTCACCACCAGCCCCCTTCAATTTCAGCAATGTCCTCCTGGACTGTTCTCTAATCTCACCTGTCCCTGTGTCAGGAGACACTTTCCCGAAGCCTCCCCATGGAGTTGATGGAGCCTGGGCTACAACAACATGGCCACCACACTGAGCCTAACACACAGGAGAGGGCGGCCTCTAGCGGTGACACTGCGACCCACTCTACTCTCCAAGGGGAACAGGTCTCTCGGGTTTCAGTGTCGCCGCTAGAGGCCGCCCTCTCCTGCGTGTTAGGCTCAGTGTGGCGGCCATGTTGTTGTAGGCCCGGCTTCATATTCTCCAGGCTGAGGCTTCAGTAAAATGTCTCCTGACACAGGGACAGGTGTGAGCGGGATATTGTTCTGGAATGAACTGATGAGGAGGACATTGGAGGGACTGGCGGGGCAGGTGAGGAGGGGGTCAGGGGGAGCTTTTCATTCACAGAAAGTAACAGGGGAACTACAACTCCTATCAGCCCTGGATAGAGAATTCTGGGGCCTGTGGGCTCTGCTGAGACTAGAGTTGCCACCTCATCCCTTTAAACCTGAACACCTTTCAATTACTCGGGTTCTGAGGCTAATTAAATGCAGATAAGGTACCGAGTGAATTTAATTACCACTTTAATCAGCCACAGAACCTGTGTAATCAATATGTGTTCGGGTTTAAAGGGATGAGGTGGCAACCATAGCTGAGACTTGTAGTCCTTCAGCTGGGTGGTTCAGTTCTAGGTGAATGTTCTGGGACTTGTAGTGCACCTCTCTCAGCAGAGCATCCCCCCAATAGTGGGCAATGGCCACACGCCCCAGGGTGTCCCCGCTACCCCCCGACACAGCTCTCCTACCATCCCCCGATACCAGGACATGCTGGGGTATGTAGTCCTCCGGTGTGGGGGAGGGGAGGGTACACAGGACATGCTGGGATATGTAGTACTCCGGTGTGGGGGAGGGTATTCAGGACATGCTGGGATATGTAGTACTCCGGTGTGGGGGAGGGTATTCAGGACATGCTGGGATATGTAGTACTCCGATGTGAGGGGAGGGGAGGGTATTCAGGACATGCTGGGATATGTAGTACTCTGGTGTGGGGGAGGGTACACAGGACATGCTGGGATATGTAGTACTCCGGTGTGGGGGAGGGGAGGGTACACAGGACATGCTGGGATATGTAGTACTCCGGTGTGGGGGAGGGTACACAGGACATGCTGGGATATGTAGTACTCCGGTGTGGGGGAGGGGAGAGTACACAGGACATGCTGGGATATGTAGTACTCCTGTGTGGGGGAGGGGAGAGTACACAGGACATGCTGGGAAATGTAGTCCTCCGGTGTGGGGGAGGGGAGAGTACACAGGACATGCTGGGATATGTAGTACTCCGATGTGAGGGGAGGGGAAGGTACACAGGACATGCTGGGATATGTAGTACTCTGGTGTGGGGGAGGGTACACAGGACATGCTGGGATATGTAGTACTCTGGTGTGGGGGAGGGTACACAGGACATGCTGGGATATGTAGTACTCCGGTGTGGGGGGACAGTACACAGGGCATGCTGGGATATGTAGTACTCCGGTGTGGGGGATGGGAGGGTACACAGGACATGCTGGGATATGTAGTACTCCGGTGTGGGGGAGGGTACACAGGACATGCTGGGATATGTAGTACTCCTGTGTGGGGGAGGGGAGAGTACACAGGACATGCTGGGAAATGTAGTCCTCCGGTGTAGGGGAGGGGAGGGTACACAGGGCATGCTGGGATATGTAGTTCTATGGGGGGTTAGTAGGGTATTTATATATTTATGTAAATGAAGGGTAACCTGATTGGCCCTCTGATCATTATCGGACCCGTCATATCATTGGCCGGTTGTTTCACTGCTCAGTCATGTGACTCTGCAGCCCATTACTGTACATTGCAGAGCGTTACATCACCTGGGGGGGCGGAGCTCCCCGATGACTCTTCCTATATTTGTATCATTCCTCTGAACTTTGTACAGCTCCACAGACCTTGCAGGTGACATGACGGTGAGCTGCCTGGTAGCCCCTCCCCCCTCTCTCTGTATAAAGGTCTCATGTCGCCTCTGTATGGTCATGTGACGTGTGCTGTCCCCTCCCCTTCTCTGTATAAAGGTCTCATGTACTCTCTGTATGGTCATGTGACGTGTGCTGGCCCCTCCCCTCCCCCGATAATGTATAGAATGCCGGTGTCCCCGTCTTATCTCCTTCCTGTCTCTTCTCCTCACAGGCACCATGCTGCACGGAATCTCCAGGATCATCCGGGGCGGCGCTGCCGTCTGCCGCCACACCACCACCGCCAGCATCGCCACCGGAGTACAGAGCGATCGCCAATTCTCCGTGAGTACTGATTGGTGGGTGATGTTTCCAGTGGGCGTAGGGGCATTCCACCTGTTGTCACTACACGACCCTGATCAAAAGTTTACACACCCCAGTTCTTAATACCGTGTATTGCCCCCTTCTTTTGTGGTATTTGTGGATGAGGCTCTTTATCTTCTCAGATGGTAAAGCTGCCCATTCCTCTTGGCACAAAGTCATCCAGTTCCTGTAAATTCTTGGGCTGTCTCGCATGAACGGCATGTTTTGAGATCTCCCCAGAGTGGCTCAATGATATTGAGGTCAGGAGACTGAGATGACCACTCCAGAACCTTCACTTTATTCTGCTGAGGCCAATGACGGGTCGGAAGTGGCCTTGTGTTTTGGATCATTGTCATGTTGGAATGTCCAAGTACGTCCCATGTGCAGCTTCCTGGCTGATGAATGCAAATATTCCTCCAGTATTTTTTACATAACATACTACATTCGTCTTGCCATCAATTTTGACCAAATTTCCTGTGCCTTTGTAGCTCCCACATCCCCCAAAACATCAGCTATCCACCTCCGTGTTTCACAGTAGGGATGGTGGACCTTTCATCATAGGCCTTGTTGACTCCTCTCCAAATGTAGCGTTTATGGTTGTGGCCAAAAAGCTCAAATTTTGGTCTCATCACTCCAAATGACTTTGTGGTGGAAGGTTTGAGGCTTGTCTCTGTGCTGTTTGGCGTATTGTAAGCGGGATACTTTGTGGCATTTGCGTAGTAATGCCTTTCTTCAGGCAACTCGATCATGCAGCCCCGTCTTTCTTCAAGTGCCTCCTTATTGTGCATCTTGAAACAGCCACATCACATGTTTTCAGAGAGTCCTGGATTTCACCTGAAGTTATTTGTGGGTTTTTTCTTTGCATCCCGAACAATTTTCCTGGCAGTTGTGGCCGAAATTTTAGTTGGTCTACCTGACCGTGGTTTGGTTTCAACAGAACTCCTCATTTTCCACTTCTTGATTAAAAGGTTGAGCGCAGCTGATGGTCATTCTCAATTCCTTGGATATCTTTTTTTATATCCCTTTCCTGTTTTATACAGTTCAACTACCTTTTCCCGCAGATCCTTTGACAATTCTTTTTGTTTTCCCCATGATTCAGAATCCAGAAACGTCGGTGCAGCACTGGATGAAAGATGCAAGGGTCTGTCAGGAGTCCAGAAACTCATTGACCTTTTATACGCACACAGACTAATTACAAGCAAACAGATCCCAGGTGAGGGTGGTTACCTTTTAATAGCCATTCAAACCCCTTTGTGTCCACTTGTGTGCATGTTATCAGGCCAAAATCACCGGGGGGTATGTAAACTTTTGATCAGGGTCATTTGGGTAGTTTCTGTTGTGATTATGATATAAAAAGAGTAAACACAGTTGACTGATAATAAATGGCTTCAGACAAACACTAACCATGAGTGAAATAAATGTTTTTGAGTTATCATTCATATTCTCAGAAAAATGGCCAAGAAATCATAAATTCTGCCAGGGTATGTAAACTTATGAGCACAACTGTATCTAAAGACAGGACTAAAGGTTAGTGTCCCCCCCCCCCATAAATAACTTGTCCCTCCAAGTATGGAGTTAAGGCGGACATCAACTTAGTAAAAAAAAGGGGGTTGACCGACATTGGGAGCATAATAAGTTACAAAAGTGCAAAGCTGTCCCCCCCCCCCCCCCCCCTACCATACCCTTAATATGCCTAAGAGTACTCATGGTGCACGAGGGTAGTAAGAGCACTGAGATCCCGAATGACCACTCACTCCAACCCAGAGCATGGATTCCTGCTTGGAACGGACACCGAGGCTCCTCAACACGAACCGTTTCAGGATGAAACCTAGTTCTCCAAGAGGGGAAAATAGAACAAAGGGAGAGAAAAAAATAGAAAGAGAAGAGAAGAAATAAGGATAAGCACACAAATACTACAGCCAGGGGAGAAAAGGAGGTCCCCAGGCTAGGGGGGGGGAAGGTTCGCACCCCGAACCGGCGTGGCGCGAAAAATCAGGCCAAAAGCCTGAAACATGGGAGAATTGGCTCGAGTGAGTGCACACATCCATCCGGCCAGGCCTTTAGCATACTAAGCATAGAAAATTTGACTTTTAAAATAAAAAAAATACCCGTAGAATTCTCATGCCTCGTGCAATGTAACAAAACTGAGGCTGTAAACTATGCCCAGTTTTCTATTTGTCCAGCATCGTTTTCTTACTTTGTGAAGTTCCTGCACAGCGCAGCCATCTCCAGTGTGGGCATTTGAAGCCACAGTGTTCTTCCTGGATTCTGTGCATGCTGGCTACCCAGCATGCACCTGCCGGTCTCACACATGTGCGGTGCAATCTTGGTCAGCTTGCCATGCCAAGCTTAGCAAGATTTTCCATAGACGTCAATGTTAAATGTTGCGGGAGCCATGCCATGCCAAGCTGAGCAAGATTTTCCATAGACGCCAATGTTAAATGTTACGGGAGCTATGCCAAGCTGAGCAAGATTTTTCATAGATGCCAATGTTAAATGTTACTGGAGCCGTGCCATGCCAAGCTGACCAAGAATTTCCATGGATGCCAATGTTAAATGTTACGGGAGCCATGCCAAGCTGAGCAAGATTTTCCGTAGACGCCAATGTAAAATGTTACTGGAGCCGTGCCATGCCAAGCTGACCAAGAATTTCCATGGATGCCAATGTTCAATGTTACTGGAGCCGTGCCATGCCAAGCTGAGCAAGACTTTCCATAGACGCCAATGTTAAATGTTACTGGAGCCGTGCCAGGCCAAGCTGACCAAGATTTTCCATAGACGCCAATGTTAAATATTACAGAAGCATTGCCATGCCATACCGACCAAGAATTTCCATAGACGCCAATGTTAAATGTTACTGGAGCCGTGCCATGCCAAGCTGATCAAGATCTACCCGGAGCCAATGCAAAACCACAAATGACGTACGGCACCGCGGCCGCTAAAAGAGGAAGTGAAATTAGATATAGACATAAATCTGGTAAGTGAACAGAAAATAAATAAATAAATTGCCAATTCATTTTAAGGATGCACATTAGTATTGCATGGTGAGGAGTAATAAAGTGGATGAAACTCCGCTTGGAGCAGTAAACATGGGGTTAACCAGAGAGGACCAAACTTTCAAAGGCCTCCATAACTGAACAAGCTTCGTGGGCTATAAAATAAATCCAGACATCATATCTGAGGAGCTGGGATAGCATGCTGCAAACTGTCACAAAATACCTAACTATAATAAACCGGTGGCTATACCCACACCAAATGGTTGCGGATGGGCAAATAATCTTGAACAAACATAAAGAACTCGAACTCGAAAGCATATGAAGTTCTATGTAGCTTCAAATGGGTAACCCAGGAGGGTTCCAAAGTTCCCGGCTGTCCAAGGGATTGAAATAAGAGGGAGCCTGCTCAACAACAGGGATCAACAAAGTCTTCAGGGAGGCTTAGATGGTCCAGGGCGACCAGAAAAAGCTTGCTGCCATAACCAGGAGAGCAGACGAGTTAAGCTCCCAGGGTGATCCAATCCAGCGGAGGATGGGGGTTCCCCCCGATCAGGGCCATCATGGGAGATGAGACCTAGCCATAGCAGAAGGGCTTCTCCCTCCGCAAACGAGGAAAAGGAATGCTGTCTGGAGAAGGATAGGCAGCATGGGAAGGCCCATCGGTATTTGATTGCCTTGCGTGTGAGAGCCACCAGAAGGGCTTTCAGGGTCCTGCCCTTCTAGGCAGTAAAAGGATACATGTCCCCATAACCCAGGAGAGACAAGGTGGAGGCCTCTAGCTTTCTGCATCACCATTCCTTAGTAGTGTAGTAATGAGGCTTGACTATTTTCTGTCACATGGTAGACCCTCTGGGCTTGGGGGGCTGTAAGGCTCGATGAGCTCTGTCCAAGTCCAAATGCTGAGGAAGGCATGTCAGGGGGAAGGTCTTTGAGAAAGGTATGCACAGCAGCATCCACATCTTTAACAGATTCTGGGGGACCCCGTATGCGTAAATTATATCTCCAAGATCTATTTTCCAGATCGTCTATTTTTGCCAGGGCTTGCTCTAATTGTTGTTGGAGACTCTCAATGCACGTGGTGTTATGGTTGGTGCGGACAACAGTCTCCTCCATCATATGCTCAATAGTGTCTATCCTAGTCCCCAGCCCCTGTAAATCTACCTTAGTGGGGGTGGTGAGCTCCTGCACCGTTCTGGTCAGGCCCTGATCTAGCAGCACTGAGAACTGTGTGAACAAAGTCTGTTGGGCCATATCAACCACAGGAGAGCTAGGACAAGCTTCTGATGTAGTTATGCTAGCTGGAGATGGCAATGCCTGAGCTAGCAGCAGTTCATCTAGAGTGTGCTCTAGCAGGGTTGGGGTTGGGGTTAGGGGTTAGGGTTTTCCCTTGAAGAACAAGGTAGGAGAGGCACTAACCTGTGCTGGAATAGGTGTAGGACACAGTGGATCCCGAGGGGAGGCCTGTGTGGCTATACTTGCAGCCGATCCAGAAGAGCATTCAAATTGTTCTGGAAATTTGGAATTTGTTAGAAATTAAAGAAACTATATAATTTTTTCCATTCTGCACATGTCTAACGACTTTGTAGAGCACAAACAAAAACGATCACATTGGTCAAAGCCAAAGTCGTGACAAAGTCACACTCGTCCAAAGTCACATCGAGTCGCAGGGTAAAGTCGCAATGCAAATTGCACAATTTATAAGTCGCACGTGTGAATGGACTCTAACCTGACATCTCTGTGATATCTGCAGGTCGCCCACCAACCAAGAGACTACTCACTGCCCAACGCCACCTGGAGCCCCGACACCAAGAGACTGTACGAGGAGCTGAGCCGAGACCAGAGCTGGAGGTTACTTCCCTCCTACAACACCTCCGTCCATTACCGAGATGGTGAGAGATAACAGTGTGTGACTGTGGGGGGAGGGGACATTAGAGTGTAAATTTTTGTTTATTAAAAAATCATACTAACATACAGCTTATTAATAAAAACATATTTACACAAAAATAAACAATAACTAAACAAAAACAAGCGTGCTTACATCAGCAAGTAAAGAAAACCGTTTCCTGCAAGATAACATAGAAAGAAACATATTTTAATAACAAAAAAGAGACTACAAACCCCGAATCTCAACTTAAACACAATCCAGGCTAAGAAACATTTTGAGATGTAATCGCCATCAGGATGCGATTCCAAACCCCCCCCATTAACCCCTCCCCCCCACATCATTCACCCCGACTTCCACATCGTTCACCTTGCATTTTGCACCAGCCACTCTCTTTCCCTTTCCACCTCCCCCTCCACCATCATCCAATCCATCCCTCACTCCACCCCTCGGTGTCTGCCGCCCTCCAGCCGCACCTCTGCCACGCAGAGGAGGAGGGGTTGGCACCACCATACACGCTGGTCCAGCACCCTCCCACTGCCTTCACTACACTAAGAGAAACAATAGGTGCAGACACAGACTTGACAACCAAACTTTCTGACACTGACTGGAGAACCACAGAAGGGGGGGGGACACTGACACCACAGACGGCCTCACAGACACAGATTCTGATGGGACAGAGACACTAGGATCCCCTGGTACAACCTCCGATAACCCAGACTCTTCTTTATCCAGATGGAAAAATTCCTCCACCAACTCTGGCTTATTGTGCAAAGCCTCAGGGCACCGGCTATAAGGGTGACCAACCTTATCACATAGGTTACATTTAATGATGTTACAGTCCCTGGCCAGATGCCCCAGTTCCTGACACAAAGAACACTTCTGTTCTGCACATTTAGAGGAGAAATGTCCCTTGACTCCACATTTATGGCACAGCTTAGGTTGACCAGGGTAGATGACAGTAATCCTATCTCTACCACATTCCCACACACACTCAACCTCATCGATACCGACCACCCACCCGTCCAGATTCCTCTATCATCCACAATCTTTTTTAGGGGACACAACGTTTCACCAAACCTCTTCAACCAGATCCATAAATCCTCGGGGGGTATAGACTCATTCCTTGTCAGGATAGTCACATTTTTTTATCAAGGGCTGTCGTGAGACAACTTTGGGGACAAGCCCCTTCCAGCTTGTCTGGCCCCTATACACATGCTCAAACCACTCCCAAAATAGATCCAGCAATTCCGGACGCACAAATGACAAATCATATTCAAAGGAACCAGCCGGACTGATAAGAGCATAAATATCCTCCGCCTTAAATCCCATGGCTAGGATCTTATCCACAACCACCCTCCTGATAGGTGGAATACCTCCTCCTTCCCACCTGAGCTGTACTACATTCCTACGTTTAATGGAAGAAGGTGCGTTAAATGAAAGTCGCACAACTGGCTTCCTTCCACCAGCAGCAGCATGACTTTGTCCCGATACAGCCTTAGCATAACTCCTAACAGATGACACATTAACTGGTTTCATAGGAATATTAACTGGCTGCATAGGAACCTCTGAAATCTGGTTTGGTAAATTACCCACCCCTTGATCCTCCCTTCCAGCACAACAGTCCCACTCACCATAGTCCCAGAAGTACCACAGATACCAGCAATCCCATCATCAAGTAAAGTCTTCTGTTTCGAAAAATAACCAGCTGTTTCAGCGTTTATACGGGGCTCTCCTGCTCTGCAGTTTCAATGTTCATGCGACATTCCTGCTCTGCACTGTTAGGACTCCTCGCAGCCAGCTAATCCTGCATTCCCTGCTGATTACAAGGATCTGTTGGCATGTGCAATCTCAGGAAAGTCCTCCACACTCTGAGAGAGATTTTCAGCAAGCACTCCTTTAACATGATCTTCATGTGATGAGTCGGTGCCGCTCAAGGGAGATTCCATTTCTGTAATGGCCTGCAGCAATCCGCCATTTCCCTCAACCTCCTCCTGATATGACCCAGGCTGCTGGGGAAGGAGGGGGGCAGATACTGACTCGGACATGACAGATCCTGAGACAGGGGTAGTACTGGGGCCACCATGTGAAGCCACTTCCACTTCCTTACCCCTCATCCATACTGTTGTATGGTATCCACCCTCCACCCTGGTACTGGCAGAGGCACCTTTCTTCGTCTGTTGGAATCTCTCCTCATTCTCTCACTTTTCTCTGAACACACCGCTGCTTTCCTTCAGAGAGGCGACCAACTTCTGCTTTTTCAATGCCTCTTCCAGAGACTTTAACTTGGAGACTTCCCTCTTACTATTTCGAGGGATTTCTTTTTCCTGAGATCTTCTTTCATGGCAGCAAGTTTCTGTTCCTCCTTAGTAATGCGGCGAAGTCTGTTCACCACTTTATCCTGGAAGACTGATAAGGACTCCTCTTGCATAGGGACAGGCCCATCCATTACAGCTTAAGCACATGGTGTAGGCCTCAGTGCCTCTGGAGAGCCTCCACCTTCGTCTCCCCCCACCCAGTGCATGGTGGTTGGGGGAGAAGCCTGCAGGACAGGTCCAGGCTTGATGGTTCCTCCAACTGAGAGCAAAGCAGAGTGAGCCAACAGCACCTTGCAAAACAGCACCAACTTGTGGAAAAGCTCCTCTGGTGCAGAGACTGATATGACTGGCTCAGTGATCTCTGTACAGCACTGAGGTATATATGTCAGAGCTATATAAATGTATAATAATAATAGTGTGTGACTGTGGGGGAGGGGACTTTAGAGTGTAAGCTTCTCTGGTGACCTCTGTACAGGTATGCGTCCGGAAGGAGACAGGAAAACTCGCCTCTTCACCAGGAACCTTGACCAGGATGGAGTCGGCTTTGAGTATTGTATGTTCTATAACCAGGCAGAGAAGAGGACGATCTGCATATTCCAGCCTGGGCCCTATCTGGAGGGCCCCCGAGGGTGAGCGTTCTTTTTTTTTTTTTTTTTTTTTTTTCCAGCTTGTCTTACTCAAAATCCTCTTGGTTTCTTGCCCATCCTGTTCTGCTTGCGCCTCTCATGTCCCCTTTGCCTTCTTCTAGGTACACACACGGAGGTTGCATCGCCACCATCATAGATGCCACCGTGGGGACTGGAGCCGTGTACACCTACGGACCGGCTATGACGGCCAACCTGAACATCGACTATCGGAAGTAAGTGCCCAGGGTGGGAGGACCTACCTGTCTAATGTACATTGAATGGAGGAAGACTTCCACACTACATAGATTTTCGGAGATTGTGCGATCAGATTGTAATGTGTGACACTTAGGAAATCCAGAAGGTTATAGAAGGTTCCTTCCATAGGAGATGTGATTCCAGTTGACTGGGAAACAGTAATGATAATGGGGAGGGGGGATTAAAACAGTTATTGATGTTATGAAGCTGTGATAGCAGAAAGGTGTAATGAGGTTCTTTTTGTGTCTGTAGTCCGATTCCTCTGGGATCTACAGTCATCATAGACAGCCGAGTGGAGAAGGTAGACGGCCGCAAAATCTACACCAGGTGCCAGGTCCGCAGTCATGATGACGCTGTGCTGCACAACGAGGCCACCGGTGAGGACTACTGCTGGGAAATCTTCATTCTGTAACTCTATTCCTTCCTCTTCTGTCCCTGCCATCTCCCCTCCCCTGACTTTCTCATTGCCCTCCCCTGCCTTTTTCCTTTGCCCCGCCCCTGCCTCTTCATTTGCCCCTTCCCTGCCTATCCTACCTCCCCTCCCCTGCCCCTCCTAAGCCCCCACCCCCGTCACCCTTTTCTTTCCTCTGCTGCATCTCCCGTCACTCCTTTCCCTGCCTCTCTCTTCGCCTCTTTCCTGCCTTTTCCATCGCCCCTCCCCTGGTTTTTCCTTCATCCCTCCCCTGCTTTTTCCGTCACCCCTCCCCTTCCTGCCCCTGTCACTCCCTCCCCTGCCTCTCCCATAACTGCCTCTCCCGTCGCTCCCTCCCGTCGCTCCCTCCCCTGCCTCTCCCGTCGCTCCCTCCCCTGCCTCATCAGTTGTCCCTCCCCTGCCTCATCAGTTGTCCCTCCCCTGCCTCATCAGTTGTCCCTCCCCTGCCTCATCAGTTGTCCCTCCCCTGCCTCATCAGTTGTCCCTCCCCTGCCTCATCAGTTGTCCCTCCCCTGCCTCATCAGTTGTCCCTCCCCTGCCTCTCCTGCCTCTCCCGTCGCTCCCTCCCCTGCTTTAGTTGCTCCCTCCCCTGCCTTTCCCGTCGCTCCCTCCCCTGCCTTTCCCGTCGCTCCCTCCCCTGCCTCTCCCGTCGCTCCCTTCCCTGCCTCTCCCGTCGCTCCCTCCCCTGCCTCTCTTGTTCCCTGTCTGTCACTTCTCGTATTCCTCCTCCACCCCCTCCTGCACTATCACTGATAATTCTCCTCTTGTATCCCTTTACAGGTTTGTTCATTAGGGTGACCCAGGGAGAACCTGAAGCCAAACTATAAATACTTGTACATTTCTGACATCCGGAAGTATTCACTTTTTTTTTTTTAATCTTCCACCGCAAGCCTGTCATCAGTATGGCAGATCCTCTTCTTTTGGTTGGCAGCTCCACTTTGTACTGTAGTGTATCCTGTCTGCCACTAGTGGGCAGCAGATCCTGTATTGTAGGACCCCGGGAGGTGTTCTAGAGGCCAACTCCAGGTAATGTACTCACACGCTCCCTCTTCTGTACTGTAGACCGGTTCTTGTCTCAGGGGCCCCCTCTGGGTCCAATAACCCCCCCCAGTATGCCTCAATCTGTAGGCACTCTACCTCACTATGGGTGCCCCGCTGCCCCCTGAAGACAGCACTGCTGAACAGGGACCTCGTCGGCATACTTGATGGGTTTTCTTATCCGTTTCTTAACATTCAATATCTGTATTCATTGTAACATTGTATGCCTTTTAGATGTTATTTATTACTCTTCCCATTGAAGAGCTGCATTAGGACCTTTCCGAACAAAACTCACAATAGTAATGTCAATAAAGTTTTCTTTCTTTTGAAGGTTGTGGCTTGGAGGTTCCTTTTGCTGTTTTATACTGGATTTGGCTTTCCTGGGGATGCCCTCACCTGTGATCCTCATACATTCCCAGTCACATCTTATAGGGCTGTGGAATCCCCCCCCCCCCCAATGTGACAGCATAGAGTACCCTAGTAGCCAATTAGGAAGCACCAGCAGTCTCAGATGGGATGATGGGTATGGGTCACATGTTCCTTGTACCCCCTTGCTGGGTTTTCCTCCTGAAATCTGAACATAAGGAGCTCACCAGTGCCTGCCCCTTTACTTCAAGCACACCTCCAGACAATTTATTTTTTATTTTCAGCTGGGGAGTAGAGATGGCCTAAAAGGCTCAGTTTTTGTAGCTACAAGGAGATTTTCTCCATTCCTGTGTGGTCATCAAGACAGGAAGTGAGTAAAATCTCTCCAATGGGGACACACAGTCCAGAGCTGTTTTCGGCAGTACTTCTTTTCTGCCAGAAGGTGTCCTCGGTGTTCTGGGTTGAACGACGCCCAGCATCTTTCCATTTGAAAGACTGAGGACACACTGTGAGTGCGGGGCATTGTGGGACCTGCTGTGTAAAATGCCCCCAAGGGGGTATCTTGGGGGGGTTAAAATGTAGCCTAGAGTTGGGCTTTAAATGCATAAAGGTCCAGTATGGAAATTGAATGTTTTTGTTCTACTGAGTTTGCAGTCGCAGAACCTTCGTTTTCAGGAACCAGGAAGTGAGTGACGGCGCTCGGTGGGGACAGCCAAATTCCGAGGAACCCGCCTGAGTACACATCACCCCAGGCAGTTGTTATAGTCTCTGTACGCACATGTCGGAGTGAAAAGTACACTAAGAACTTGGGGATTACATAACTGACAAGTACAGTACATGGACATGGACCAACGCCAACTGTAACCAACAAATATCTCCTCATTCTTTACCCACAATGCCCTCCGCCTGCGCCGGTCACACTGGCAGACCTCTGCATGGTGCTGCTTCCATGATGCGGCCCCCAGGGACATTTAGGATTTTTTTTTTTCTTTTAAAGCCCCATATTTTTTATTTTTTTTTCCTGTTTTCCTGTTTCAGTGTCCAATTTTTCCGCGATAAAAATCGCAGATCGCCATTACTAGTAAAAAAATAAATAAAAATGCCATAAATCTATCCCCTATTTTGTAGACGCTTTAACTTTTAAAGAAACCAATCAATATACGCTTATTGCGATTTTTGTTTTTTATTTTATTTATTTATTTTATCAAAAATATGTAGAAAAATACATATCGGCCTAAACTGAGGAAAAAAATAGTTTTTTTGATTAAAAAATTGTGGGATATTTATTATAGCAAAAAGTAGAAGATATTGTGTGTTTTTTTTTTTTTTTTTTGTTTTCAAAATTGTCGTTCTTTTTTGTTTATAGCGCAAAAATTAAGAACCCGCAGAGTCGATCAAATACCACCAAAAGAAAGCTCTATTTGTGGGGGGAAAAGCGTGGCCACATACAGAGGACCAACATGCAGGGAGCACCGTCAGGTGTTCTAGGGGCATAAGTTTCAAATCTAATTTGACCACCTATTACACTTTTGTGGAGCACTGTAGTGGCATGGATGATAACTGATATGGGGATGGATGAGCATGAATGAGTATGGCCGGGTGCGGCTGAGTATGGATGGATGGCTGAGCATGGATGGATGGATGAGTATGCTGAGGATGTATGGATGGGTGAGCATATATGAGTATGGATGGGTGAGCATGGATGGATGGATTAGTATGGATGGATGAGTGATGGCTGAGCATGGATGGAAGAGTATGGCTGAGTATGAATGGCTGAGCATGGATGGATGGATGAGTATGGATGGGTGAGCATGGATAGATGGATGAGTATTCTGAGTATGGATGGGTGAGCATGGATAGATGGATGAGTATTCTGAGTATGGATGGGTGAGCATGGATAGATGGATGAGTATTCTGAGTATGGATGGGTGAGCATGGATGGATGGATGAGTAGGCTGAGTATGGATGGCTGAGCATGGATGGATGAGTATGGATGAGGATGGATGGATGAGTATAGATGGGTATGGCTGAGTATGGATGGATGAGTATGCTGAGTATGGATGGGTGAGCATGAATAGATGGATGAGTATGCTGAGTATGGATGGATGAGCATGCTGAGTATGGATGGATGAGTATGGATGGCTGAGCATGGATGGATGACTATGCTGAGTATGGATGGGTGAGTGAGTATTGATGGGTATGCTGAGCATGGATGGCTGGGGATGGATGGATGGCTGGCTGCAATGGGCACAGAGCAGCGCTATGGGCACTAGACATCCAGCCCACAGTGCTGCTGCCACTGATCTCTCCCCCTCTCCCTTCGCACTGTACAGAGAGGGGAGAGAGGAACCGGACGTGACGCCGGTTTGTTTACTAGTGATCGTTCCGTCATTTGACGGAGCGATCACATTGTAAACGGCCGATATCAGCGGGCGTTTACCGTGATGCGCGATGTTCTCGGGTGCGTGCGAGAGCGGGATCATGGGAAAACGTCACTGTACGCCCTCCCAGAGTTATCTGACCACGCTGCAGCCGTCATTCGGCTATAGCGTGGTCGGCAAGTGGTTAAAAAAAAGTACCATAAGCAACCAGAACCCTCTATCCTTCCTACAGTACAGTATAGCTCAATACTTGGTCAGGGCTCCTTTTGCATCTATTATGGCATCAGTGCAGCGTGACATGGAGGTGATCAGCTTGTGGCACTGCTGAGGTGTTATGGAAGCCCAGGTTGCTTTGATAGCAGCCTTCAGCTCATCTGCATTGTTGGGTCTGGTGTTTCTCACCTTCCTCTAGAACAGGGGTCTCCAAACTGTGACCCTTTGCTTGCCTTTATCTAGCCCTTGGGGCACTATTCCATCCACTGACACCAACAATGAGGCATTATTCCTCCAACTGACACCATCAAAAGGGCACAATTCCTTCCATTGACACCGATGATGGGGCACTGCTGAGGTGTTATGGAAGCCCAGGTTGCTTTGATAGCGGCCTTCAGCTCATCTGCATTGTTGGGTCTGGTGTTTCTCACCTTCCTCTAGAACAGGGGTCTCCAAACTGTGACCCTTTGCTTGCCTTTATCTAGCCCTTGGGGCACTATTCCATCCACTGACACCAACAATGAGGCATTATTCCTCCAACTGACACCATCAAAAGGGCACAATTCCTTCCATTGACACCGATGATGGGGCACTGCTGAGGTGTTATGGAAGCCCAGGTTGCTTTGATAGCGGCCTTCAGCTCATCTGCATTGTTGGGTCTGGTGTCTCTCATCTTCCTCTTGACAATACCCCACAGATTCTCTATGGGATTTAGATAAGACGAGTTTGTTGGCCAATCAAGCACAGTGATCCAATGATCATGTGACCAGGTATTGGTAGTTTTGGCAGTGTGGGCGGGTACCAAGTCCTGCTGGAAAATAAAATCAGCATCTCCATGAAGCTGGTCAGCAGAGGGGAGCATGAAGTGCTCTAGAATTTCCTGGTAGTTGGCTGCACTGACTTTGGACTTGATAAAACACAGTGGATCAACACCAGCAGATGACATGGCTCCCCAAATAATCACAGCCAAAAGTACCAATACCTTGTCACGTGATCATGGTATCACTGTGCTTGATTGGCCAGCAAACTCGCCTGACCTAAACCCCATCTGTGGGGTATTGTCTAGAGTAGGTGTCTCCAAACTTTCCAAACAAAGGGCCAGCTTGCTGTCCTTCAGACTTTAGGGGGGCGGGGGGGCTGGACTAGGGCCATTGGGAGTAAACTATACCATATCTTTGGTGTCAGTGGAAAGACTATTGCCCCATCGTTGGTGTCAATGGAAGTAATTGTGCCCTTTTGATGGTGTCAGTTGGAGGAATAATGCCCCATTGTGGGTGTCAGTGGATGGAATAGTCCACCATTGTTGGTGTCAGTGGATGGAATAGTGCCAGACAAATGGCCAGATAAAGGCAAGCAAAGGGCCACAGTTTGGAGACCCCTGGTCTAGAGGAAGATGAGAGAAACCAGACCCAACGATGCAGACAAGCTAAAAGCCGCTATCAAAGCACTGGTGACCTCCTTATGTTCAGCTGTCAGAAGGTGTCCTCGGTATTCTAGGTTGAATGACGTCCAGCATCTTTCAACTTGAAAGACTGAGGACATACTGTGAGTGCTGGGCATCATGGGACCTGCTGTGTATACTACCCTCAAGGGGGAAGGGGGGTAGTCTTGGGTGGGAGTGAATGAAGCCTAGAGTTGGGCTTTAAATGCATAAAAGTCCCGTATGGAAATTGAGTGTTTGTGTTTTTCTCCTGAGTTGGCAGACGCAGAACCTTCGTTCTCAGGAACCATCCAGGAACTAGGAAGTGAGTGACGGCGCTGGGTGGGTACAGCCAAATTCCGAGGCACCCTCCCCTCGCCTCAGTACACATCACTCCAGGCTGTTGTTATAGTCTCTGTACACACATGTCGGAGTGAAAGGTACACTATGAACTTTGGGGATTACATAACATGACAAGTACAGTACATGGACATGGACCAACGCCAACTGTAACCAACAAATATCGTCTCATTCTTTACCCACCATGCCCTCTGCCTGCACCGGTCACACTGGCAGACTTCTGCATGGTACTGCTTCCATGATACGGCCCCCAGGGACATTTAGGAGCTTTTTTTCTTTATTAAATTACTTTTTTTTTTTTTTTAATTAAATTACATTTTTTTTTTTAATTAAAAGACCCACATTTTTCTGTTGCCTTTTTACTATCACAACTTCCAATTTGAGCTTTTTAAAACTTGGAAACTACAGGAAGAGTGAGCAGCTGAATTGGCCGGGACCAAAGATAGGGTCAAAGATATTCACTTGCTGACCCGGCCTTTTCTGGCACTTTTTGTTGACAAGTTATATATATATATAATTAGCAGAGACTCTAGAGAATAAAATGGCGATCGTTGCAATATTTTACGTCACTGCGTATTTGAGCAGCGTTTTTTCAAGTGCAATTTTTTGAGGGGAAAAAATACACTTTAATAAATGTTAATGAAAAAAAACCACAATATTTTGGGTAAAATATAAAAGACGATTTTACGCCAAGTAAGTAGATACCTAACATGTCACGCTTTAAAATTGTGCACAACCAAATTTGTGATTTTTTTTTTTTTTGTGGCTTTTACCTTCTGATGTCTAGTAACAATAACATTTCTTGCAAAAAAATTAAAAAATTACGCACGCTTGTGGAATGGGGACAAACTACGATACTTAAAAATCTCCATAGGCGACACTTTAAAAACTTTTACAGGTTACCTGTTTAGAGTTACAGAGGAGGTCTAGCACTAGAATTATTGCTCTCGCTCTAACGTTCGCGGTGATACCTTGCATGTGTGGCGAGAACATCATTGACATATGCGTGTGCGACTTACGTATGCGTTCGCTTCTGCACACGTGCACGGTGGGATGGGGGTGCTTTACATTTTGTAATTTTTTTTTCTTATCTTATTTTTACACTGTTCCTTGAATTTTTTTTTTTAATTTTATCACCAGGAATGTAAACATCCCTTGTAATAGAAATAAGGGATGACAGGTCCTCTTTATGGAGAGATCTGGGGTCAATATGACCCCCAAATCTCTCCTCTACCTTTAAAAGCAAAAGATTAAAAAAAAAAGCTTTTGCTTTAAAAAAAATTAATTACTTCCCTCCTAGACTGGAAGTGATGTTGTGACGTCACTCTGGTCCTTAAAGACCATAGAGGTGATGAGAGATGATCTGGTCTCTGGTAACCTCTATAGCCAGCTGTGTGATTCTTCGGATAATTTCTCCTTCACAGCCTGTACATTGCATAGTGGTGGGTGCGGCACATTTCTGTCATCACCCCATTGACTCTGGGTAAACGCCCACAATATTGTCACTGAAGAGGTGGGGCTTATGGCAATGGGTGTGACTCATCTGGGTGGGCCTTGGACTGCAGGTGGTATTTGAACACAGAAATTAAGAGGTGGGCTTATGCACTGGGTGTGGTTCCTGTGGGCAGGGCTTGGGCTCCAGATGGTTTGTAAACATACATGAAGAGGCTGGCTTATGGCAAAGGGTGGAGTTCCTGTGGGCAGGGCTTGGACTTGATGTTTATAAACATACATAAAGAGGTGGGGCTTATAGCAATGGGTTTGGTTAATTTGGCCAAGGACTGGACTTCTGCTGATGTTTGAAAACATAAAGAGGTGAGGCTTATGCCAATGGGTGGGGTTCCCGTGGCCAGTGGCTGGAGTTCTGATGTTTGTAAACATACTTGAAGAGGTGGGGTTTAAAGCAATGGGTTTGCTTCAAGTGGCCAATGAGCGGATTTCTGCTGATGTTTGTAAACGTATATGCCAATGGGTTTGGTCCCTGTGGGCTGGGCTTGGACTCCAGGTGATGTTTGTACACACACATGAAGAGGCGGGGCTTATGGCAATGAGCATGGTTCCTCTGGACAGGGCTCTGACTGCAGGTGATGTTTGAACACCAGCATAAAGAGTTGGGCTTATGGATTGGGTGTGGTTCCAGAGGGCAGGGCTTGGACTCCAGGTGATGTTTGTACACACACATGAAGAGGCGGGGCTTATGGCAATGAGCATGGTTCCTCTGGACAGGGCTCTGACTGCAGGTGATGTTTGAACACCAGCATAAAGAGTTGGGCTTATGGATTGGGTGTGGTTCCAGAGGGCAGGGCTTGGACTCCAGGTGATGTTTGTAAACAAACATTAAGAGGCGGGGCTTAAGCTAATGTGTGGGGTTCCTGTCGGCAGGGCTTGGATTTCTGTAGATGTTTGTTAACATATATTAAAAAGATGGGGCTTATGCCAATTGGTGGGGTTCCTGTTGGAAGGGCTTGGACTTCTGTAGATGTTTGTAAACTTATATAAAGAGGCGAGGCTTATGCCAATGGATGGGGTACTTGTGGCCAGGGACTGGACTCCTTCTGATGTTGAGAAACATACATGAAGGGGCAAGGCTTGGACTCCAGATGATGCTTGTAAACATACATTAAGAGACGGGGTTTATACTAATGGGTGGGGTTCCTGTCGGCAGGGCTTGGACTTCTGTAGATGTTTTGTAAACTTATAAAAAGAGGTGGGGCTTATGCCAATGGGTGAGGTTCCTGTCGGCATAGCTTGGATTTCTGTAAATGTTTGTAATCCTTTATATAAAGAGGTGGGGCTTATGCAAATGGGTGGGGTTCCTGTGACCAAGTTCCGGACTTCTGCTGATGTTGATAAACATACATAAAGGTGCAGGGCTTATGCCAATGGGTGGAGTTCCAGTGGCCAAGAACCAGACTTCTGCTCATATTTGTAAACATATATAAAGAGATGGGGCTTATGGCAATGGGTGTGGCTCCTTTGGGCGGAGCTCCAACTTCTGGTGATGTTTGTAAACATATATAAAGAGAAAGGGGCTATGGCAATGGGTGTGGCTCCTTTTGGGGGGAGCTCAGACTTCTGGTGATGTCTTTAAACATACCTAAAGAGGCGGGGCTTATGGTAATGGGTGTGGCTCCTTTGGGCGGAGCTCAGACTTCTGGTGATGTTTGTAAACATACCTAAAGAGGCGGCGCTTATGGCAACAGATGGGGTTCCTGTGGCCAGGGGCTGGACTTTTGCTGATGTTTGTAAACATACATAGTGGGATGGAGCTTACGACAATGGGTGTGGTATGCGTGGGCGAAGCTCAAATGTCTGATGTTTGTAAACATACATAAAGGGGCAATGATGTTTGTAAACATACCTAAAGAGGCGGGGCTTATAGCAATGGGTGGGGTTCCTACGGTCAGGGACTGGACTTCTGTTGATGTTTGTAAACATCCATAGAGGGGATGTGGTTCCTGTGGGTGGAGCTCAGACTTCTGGTGACGTTTGTAAACCTGCTCGAAGAGGCGTGGCTTATGACAGGGGTTCCTGTGGGTGGGGCTCAGTCTCCCTGTAGTGTTTGTAAACATGCAAGTTGAGGAAATGACATTGAATAATGTCCGGCGCTCGTTTCCTGCGCCACGTTCGGCCGTCTTCCTCCCAGAAGTTGACCTCTTGCCAGTAAGAGGTGAGAAGACCATCGTGTTCCCCGCCGACAAATAAACACATTGCTTCCAGAAAACTCTAATTTTCTCAGGAACAACTCTGTCAGGGGCCCCAGAGGACTTTTATTGTATCGCCGTTCCTTTTCTGTGACCTCCGTCTTCCTCCACACCATCAGAGAGAACACAGGAATTCCGGATTATACAACCTTCTCACTAAGGATACAAAGTTGCTGTATACAGTGGGGACGGAAAGTATTCAGACCCCCTTACATTTTTCACTCTTTGTTATATTGCAGCCATTTGCTAAAATCATTTAAGTTCATTTTTTTTCCTCATTAATGTACACACAGCACCCCATGTTGTACACACATCACCCCATATTGTACACACAGCACCCCATATTGTACACACAGCACCCCATATTCTACACACAGCTCCCCATATTGTACACACATCACCCCATATTGTACACACAGCACCCCATATTGTACACACAGCCCCCCATATTGTACACACAACACCCCATATTGTACACACAGCACCCCATATTGTACACACAGCACCCCATAATGTACACACAGCACCCCATATTGTACACGCAGCCCCCCATATTGTACACGCAGCACCCCATATTGTACACACAGCTCCCCATATTGTACACACAGCACCCCATATTGTACACACAGCCCCCCATATTGTACACACAGCACCCCATATTGTACACACAGCTCCCCATATTGTACACACAGCACCCCATATTGTACACACAGCACCCCATATTGTACACACAGCCCCCCATATTGTACACACAGCACTCCATATTGTACACACAGCTCCCCATATTGTACACACAGCCCCCCATATTGTACACACAGCACCCCATATTGACAGAAAAACACAGAATTGTTGACATTTTTGCAGATTTATTAAAAAAGAAAAACTGAAATATCACATGGTCCTAAGTATTCAGACCCTTTGCTCAGTATTTAGTAGAAGCCCCCTTTTGATGAGTCTTTTTGGGAAAGATACAACAAGTTTTTCACACCTGGATTTGGGGATCCTCTGCCATTCCTCCTTGCAGATCCTCTCCAGTTCTGTCAGGTTGGATGGTAAACGTTGGTGGACGGCCATTTTTAGGTCTCTCCAGAGATGCTCAATTGGGTTTAAGTCAGGGCTCTGGCTGGGCCATTCAAGAACAGTCACGGAGTTGTTGTGAAGCCACTCCTTCATTATTTTAGCTGTGTGCTTAGAGTCATTGTCTTGTTGGAAGGTAAACCTTCGGCCCAGTCTGAGGTCCTGAGCACTCTGGAGAAGGTTTTCGTCCAGGATATCCCTGTACTTGGCCGCATTCATCTTTCCCTTGATTGCAACCAGTCGTCCTGTCCCTGCAGCTGAAAAACACCCCCACAGCATGATGCTGCCACCACCATGCTTCACTGTTGGGACTGTATTGGACAGGTGATGAGCAGTGCCTGGTTTTCTCCACACATACCGCTTAGAATTAAGGCCAAAAAGTTCTATCTTGGTCTCATCAGACCAGATAATCTTATTTCTCACCATCTTGGAGTCCTTCAGGTGTTTTTTTCGCAAACTCCATGCAGGCTTTCATGTGTCTTTCACTGAGGAGAGGCTTCCGTCGGGCCACTCTGCCATAAAGCCCCGACTGGTGGAGGGCTGCAGTGATGGTTGACTTTCTACAACTTTCTCCCATCTCCCGACTGCATCTCTGGAGCTCAGCCACAGTGATCTTTGGGTTCTTTACCTCTCTCACCAAGGCTCTTCTCACCCGATCAGTTTGGCCGGACGGCCAGCTCTAGGAAGGGTTCTGGTCATCCCAAACGTCTTCCATTTAAGGATTATGGAGGCCACTATGCTCTTAGGAACCTTAAGTGCAGAAGAAATGTTTTTGTAACTTTGGCCAGATCTGTGCCTTGCCACAATTCTGTCTCTGAGCTCTTCAGGCAGTTCCTTTAACCTCATGATTGTCATTTGCTCTGACATGCACTGTGAGCTGTAAGGTCTTATATAGACAGGTGTGTGGCTTTCCTAATCAAGTCCAATCAGTATAATCAAACACAGCTGGACTCAAATGAAGGTGTAGAACCATCTCAAGGATGATCAGAAGAAATGGACATCACCTGAGTTATATATATGAGTGTCACAGCAAAGGGTCTGAATACTTAGGATCATGTGATATTTCAGTTTTTCTTTTTTATTAAATCTGCAAAAATGTCAACAATTCTGTGTTTTTCTGTCAATATGGGGTGCTGTGTGTACAATATGGGGGGCTGTGTGTACAATATGGGGTGCCGTGTGTACAATATGGGGGCTGTGTGTACAATATGGGGTGCTGTGCGTACAATATGGGGTGTTCTGTGTACAATATGGGGTGCTGTGTGTACAATATGGGGGCTGTGTGTACAATATGGGGGCTATGTGTACAATATGGGGTGCTGTGTGTACAATATGTGGTGATGTGTGTACAATATGGGGTGTTCTGTGTACAATATGGGGCGCTGTGTGTACAATATGGGGGGCTGTGTGTACAATATGAGGTGCTGTGTGTACAATATGGGGTGCTGTGTGTACAATATGGGGTGCTGTGTGTACAATATGGGGTGCTGTGTGTACAATATGGGGGCTATGTGTACAATATGGGGTGCTATGTGTACAATATGGGGGGCTGTGTGTACAATATGGGGTGCTGTGTGTACAATATGGGGCGCTGTGTGTACAATATGGGGTGCTGTGTGTACAATATGGGGTGTGTGTACAATATGGGGTGCTGTGTGTACAATATGGGGGGCTGTGTGTACAATATGTGGTGATGTGTGTACAATATGGGGTGCTGTGTGTACAATATGGGGTGCTGTGTGTACATTAATGAGGAAAAAAATGAACTTAAATGATTTAGCAAATGGCTGCAATATAACAAAAAATGAAAAAATTAAGGGGGTCTGAATACTTTCCGTCCCCACTGTAACTGTCACTTTTTTCTGCTATGGGACCCCTTGTTCTGTATTAATATCCCTGGACCCAGCTAAAAATAACTGTCACTTTTAGAAATGATGTCCTTTCTCCTGGAATGTTAGGATTGTGGGCCCCACGTGTTCTCATGTTGACATCCTCGGTCATGAGAACAGAGCGTCTCTACAGTAGCGTGTCCCCAACCTCCTCTGTCTAGGAAGGGTGACACGTGTGTGTATTTGTCTCCTCCAGCGCCTCGTGTTCCGGAGATGTGAGGAGGAACCAGGAAGGTCCTCTGAGTGACAGCGGCCCAGCCGTGTGTTTGCCTTGGAACGGGCCCCACCCCCCCCTGGCGCTGTACCCAATGTACGGGGACATACCGGAGTCACATGATCCCATTACCCACACATGAGTGGTTACAAACTTCTTAAAGGAGCCTCCCGCCTACAAATGGCTTTCATGCTCCTCCGGTAGAGGCAGACCACATCCAATTTCCAGAATTTATTGCCAGGCGAATAAATTGTTTTATTTGTTTATGTTTTTCATTTTTTGCAACATTTATATTAAAAAAATCCAAAATTTGTGGAAGCAGTGGTTTCTCTGCCGAGGTCTGACACGCCTCCCTCCCTGCTAAGCCCAGACCTAGAGCCCTCTAATAACTCTGCTGATTGCAAAGTTCCATGTTTCATGCTGACCTATGCAGAGAGACCACTGCTTCCACACACACAGAGCAAGGGGCTTTCGCTGCAGCATTCTGGCAGGGGACGGGCTTTTCTACTCAGGCTGTGGCTGCTTTCTCCAAGAGATGCAATCAGTGTTATGCTGTCACCATGCTCATTTAGGAAACAGTGGTCTCTCTGCAGAAGTCTGACACGCCTCCCTTCCTGCTAAGCCCTGACCTAGAGCCCTCTAATAACTCTCTGCTGATTGTTCCATGCAGACCTATGCAGAGAGACCACTGCTTCCACACACTGAGCATAAGTCTCTCTCTGCAGCATGCTGGTAGGGGACAGGCTTTTCTACTCAGGTTGTGGCTGCTTTCACCACACTCTTTGTAGAAGCAGTGGTCTCTCTGCAAACATCTGACATGCCTCCCCTGCTGAGCCAGAACTAGAGCCCTTTAATAACTCTCTGGTGACTGCAAAGTTCCATGTTTCATGTCAACCTATGCAGGGAGACCGCTGCTTCCACACACAGAGCGAAGGTCTTCCTCTGCAGCATGCTGGCAGGGGACGAGCTTTTCTACTCTAGGCTGTGGCTGTTTTCTCCGAAAGCTGCATTCCGCGTTATGCTGTCGACACACTCTTTGTGGAAGCAGTGGTCTCTCTGCAGAGGTCTGACACTCCTTCCTCCCTGCTGAGCCAAACCTAGAGCTCTCCAATCACTCTCTGCTGATTGCAAAGTTCCAGTTTCATGCACACCTACGCAGGGAGACCGCTGCTTCCGCACCCAGAGCAAAGGGTCCCTCTCTGCAGCATGCTGGCAGGGGACGGGCTTTTCTGCTCAGGCTGTGGCTGCTTTCCAAAGGAAAATTAACTCTAAGCCTTAAAATTAAAACTCCAATTGCATTTTAAATTCTGTTTAACCAACTGCAGCCAGAATCCAGAGAGCTCTTCACAGGGTCACTGGGTGTGTACTTCCTGCTATCTATACTTTTTTCCTGCTCTTTGTGTCGCCAATCACAGCCGAAGTTTCACCTAACTGGTGGCTGTGAGATATGTCTTCTTCCATCTGGCTTTTGATTGGTGAGGAGCCCTTAGTGGGCATGTCCAGGAATTCCTCCCCCTCCTCACAAACTGGGGTTCCCGGATCGCGGACAGAAGTGGACGGGGGTTCTGGATGGAAGACCGAAGCTTCTGGTTTCCAATTATAAGGCCGTCTTGAAGCAGACACCATCAAAGCTCATTGAGCGCCGGGGATGGCTATTATGCGGCGCGGCGTGGGCGTCCTTGTCGCACCTGGTCGTTCGGGGACTAAATCGGGAGCTCTTTGATATGCGGCATCTGAAGAGATGTATAATTATCACACTATAGGTAACCCGGAGAGACGGAGGAACCTTTTGTATCTACAGTACCTCTCATTATACTATATATAGAGACTAATCATCCTCTTACAGCTTAACCCAGGCTGGGGGCTCGACTGCCGCGCAGGACAAGGGTACCGCAACGCATGCCGTATTAGGCTTCCAATTTAAACTGTCACTTCGGGGGGGTGCTTTTTGGGGAATTTTTGTAAAATAAGAGAAGCAAATCAATCAAGAAACAGGAAAAATTTTATGTACTAAAAAAAAAAAAAAAAAAGTCGGATTCACCAGATAAGGGGCGTCTCTAGATTGCCGGATCTGTCATCTTCTATTGCTGGAAAAGTGACCAGTTGCAGATCTGACCTTCCTTGAACCAAGTTGAAAATAACTGCCACTTGTTGCTTTGGGACCCCATGAACTGTATTCACGCTGCTGGAGTCAGCCGAAAATAACTGCCACTTGTTGCTTTGGGACCCTCCAGGATCTGTATTCACGCTATTAGACACAGCTGAAAATAACTGTCACTTGTTGCTTTGGGACCCCATGATCTGTGTTCACACTGTTAGATCCAGCTGAAAATAACTGTCACTTGTTGCTTTGGGACCCCATGATCTGTGTTCACACTGTTAGATCCAGCTGAAAATAACTGTCACTTGTTGCTTTTGGACCCCATGATCTGTATTCAGGCAGTTGGACCCAGCTGAAAATATCTGTTACTTATTGCTATGGGACACCATGATCTGTATTCAGGTTGCTGGACCCAGCTTAAAAATAACTGTCACTTGTTGCTTTGGGACCCCCATGATCTGTATTCACACTGTTAGATCCAGCTGAAAATAACTGTCACTTGTTGCTTTTGGACCCCATGAGCTATATTCAGGCAGTTGGACCCAGCTGAAAATATCTGTCACTTTTTGCAATGGGACCCCACGATCTGTATTCAGGTTGCTGGACCCAGCTTAAAAATAATTGTCACTTGTTGCTTTGGGATCCCATTATCTGTATTCAGGCTGCTGGACCAAGCTGAAAATAACTCACTTTTTGCTTTGGGACCCCATGATCTGTATTCACACTGTTGGACCCAGCTGAAAATATGTGTCACTTTTTGCTTTGGGACCCCATTATCTGTATTCAGGCTGCTGAACCATCTGAAAATAATTGTCACTTTTTGCTTTGGACCCAGCTGAAAATAACTGCCACTTTTTGCTTTGGGACCCCATGATCTGTATTTACGCTGCTGGACCAAGCTGAAAATAACTGTCACTTTTTGCTTTTGGACCTAATGATCTGTATTCACGCTGTTGGACCCAACTAAAAACAACCATCAATTTTTGCTTTGGGACCCCATGATCTGTATTCATGCTATTGGACCCAGCTGAAAATAACTGTTACCTTTTGCTTTGGGACCCCATGATTTGTATTCACGCTGTTGGACCCAGCTGAAAATAACTGTCCCTTTTTTTTTTTTGCTATGAGACGCCATTTTTTGCCCAGCTTTTGCTGCAATATTCCCCTTCAATCTAGAGATTTCCCCTGCAGTTCTATTTTTCTGCCACTAGATGTCCTCAATCTGATGGCCAGCATCATTTAACCCACTTCCCCTAAACCTTGGTCAACCCGGACGAGCCCCCAAACCTGTGACTGGACAGTGAAAGTAGAAGCAGAACAGTAATGAACTTGTCACTCTGTCATACTGCTCTCTCCTCCTATCAGCATGCTTTTTGTAAGCACGTGAACTGATTGGCTCCCTTTGCTCTCCCCCCAAGCCCCCCAGGACAGGGACTGCAGCAGGCTGATACATTTAAGTACCTCATTAAAATTATTTTAATGATTACAGTGACTGGGCGTGGCCGGTAGCGGATGTGAGTGGACGCTCCTTGCAGTAGCTCTGGGAGGACCTCCGTTATCCTGACCAATCCTGACGTATCCTTAGTCCTGCTACAGCCCTGGCTCTCACGGAAGCCGTTTCCCTCACCTGTGGTTGTTTCGGTGGATGGGGCACGTAAAAAAAAAACCTCCGGCCAGCATGACGAGTGTGACCATGCACTCCTGCCAAGATGGCCGCCGCTCTGCAGTCCAGCGACCCTCTCCTGCCTCTACCCCGGAGCACTTTAGTGAGGCGGCAGATCCGTCACCACTGGCTTCCTCATCGGCCTTAGCACTGCCAATGCTTCTCTCCTGGACCTCCTTCAGCTCCGGGGAGGCATCGGAGGGGGTGCGGGAACCTACTATACATTGTCAGAGGTTCTAGCCACCATCAAGGTGAAGCTTACTGACCTGAGGGGGAAAGTGGAGGTCTTCAAAGCACTGCACACTGTCGGAGGTTCTAGCCACCATCAAGGTGAACCATACTGATCTGATGGGGAAAGTGGAGGACTTCAAGGCACTGTACACTGTCGGAGGTTCTAGCCACCATCAAGGGGAAGCATACTGATCTGATGAGGAAAGTGGAGGACTTCAAGGCACTGCACACTGTCGGAGGTTCTAGCCACCATCAAAGTGAACCATACTGATCTGATGAGGAAAGTGGAGGACTTCAAGGCACTGTACACTGTCGAAGGTTCTAGCCACCGTCAAGAGGAACCATACTGATCTGATGTGGAAAGTGGAGGATTTCAAGCACTGCACACTGTCGGAGGTTCTAGCCACCATCAAGGGGAACCATACTGATCCGATGGGGAAAGTGGAGGACTTCAAGGCACTGTACACTGTCGGAGGTTCTAGCCTCCATCAAGGTGAAGCTTACTGATCTGATGAGGAAAGTGGAGGACTTCAAGGCACTGCACACTGTCGGAGGTTCTAGCACACCATCAAGGTGAACCATGCTTATCTGATGGGGAAAGTGGAGGACTTCAAGGCACTGTACACTGTCGGAGGTTCTAGCCTCCATCAAGGTGAACCATACTGATCTTATAAGGAAAGTGGAGGACTTCAAGGCACTGTACACTGTCGGAGGTTCTAGCCACCATCAAGGGGAACCATACTGATCTGATGTGGAAAGTGGAGGATTTTTCTCTACTATGACATGATGCGCACAAGATAAGGGAGAGCTGGAAGGCACAGTTAACCCTCTTCACTCCCAATTTGACATCCTGCACTAACAAGCTTCAATTCCTGGAAGAAAAGGTGGATAACTTGGAAAACAGGCTTTGCCAGAATAACCTGCACTTGGTGGGCCTGCCTGAAAAAGTGGAGGGCTCTAACCCTGCAGCATTTCTGGAGAGCTGACTGATACAGGAGTTTGGCAGAGACTGCTTCTCCACATGTTTCGTCATTGAACAGGCTGCTGACGGGGTCCCAGATAGACAACTTCAGACAGGTAATCCTCCTCGCCCAATGGTCATCCGTCTATTGAACTACTATGACAGGGATGCAGCACTGCATGTGGTCTCCCTGTTTACAGATTACTCTAACCATGTTCGGAAGCTTCCAGCTCAATAGCAATTTGCCAAGTAGCAGTTGCGTTATTATGTCAAGCACAGTTCTTTACCACCCCTGAAAGCGTCCGTGCCTGGCTGGACTCCCTCCATTGTACCTTGTGATCCTCTGCTACCCTTCCACAAACATGACAGTTTTGTGGTTCTCCATATTTTTTCCATGCGGCGTGGAAATGGCACCTGAATCAATGTCCTTAATGCCTTACTCTTTGGTGTCTGGTGGACTGCTTTTACATTTAACCACCCTGTTGGGAGGTTTCCTCTACTCATCTTCAGGTTGAACATACTGTTTTCATTTTGAGTTAATAATACGCCTATGGTCATGGTTCCCGCCATAGGAGTTGGTTTTGGGAAGAAGCCCACTCAGTGTTCCTTAAGTAGGGCAGGCTGTTTTTGGAAAAACAATATTTTATTCTGATTTTTTTTTTTACACTGTTGCTTTGAATAATAATAATAATATTAAAAAAAAAAAAAAAAAAATATATATATATATATATATATATGTGTGTGTGTGTGTGTGTGTATATATATATATATATAAAAAATTATTATTATTATTTAAAGCAACAGTGTAAAAAAAAAATTCAGGATGAAAATTTATATATAAAAAGCAAAATTTTAAGCAACAGTGTAAAAAAAATTTAATAAATGAAAAACATTAATTAATTCATAATGGGGGGAGGGGGGGTATACATATAATAAAATGCCCCCCCCCCATGCTTGCGTGCATAGGCGAACACGCACCTCAGCCCTGCAAGCACGCAAACAGAGGTTATATATATTATATATATATAAAATTTAAAGCAACAGTGTAAAAATAAAAAAAAATTAAAAAATTTTAAAAAATAATAAATTCATAATGGGGAAAAAAATATAATAAAATGTCGCCCCCCCCCCCCCCCCCCCCCGTGCTCGTGCGCACCTCAGCCCTTTTAAAAGTGTATTTTTTCCAAAAAATTGCGTTAGAAAAACCGCTACGCAAATAACGTGTGACATAACAAAAATTAGCAAAACTCACCAATTTATTCTCTAGGGCCTCTGCTTTAAAAAAAAATATGTATAATGTTTGGGGGTTCTATGTAATTTTCTAGCAAAAAAAAAAAAAAAATAATAAGTTCTGGGCTTTCCCTATCACATGTGAACAAAAAGTGCCGGGACTGGAGGTGGTCAGTGACAAGTTCTCTTTATATTTGTATATATTATGTAAATATTTTTCATTTAGTGGATTTCTGTTGGCAAACAATGTATCAGAAAATGGACATCATCGCGCCCCGAGGCGTCCCCGCCAGCTCTCGTTTCCTGCAGCTTTTCCACCTTACTGTTAGGAGGAAATGTGAATGAGAGGGGGAGGGCGATTATTTTCCTCCGGGAAGAAATGAGGACAGTGTGGGAAATCCAAGGCGGGCTGGGCAGCTGTGCCAGCGATAGGAGGAGGGGGGGTGACGTTGCGGAGCGTGGCTTTATAAAAGGTGGCGGGACTGTAGGAGAACCAGAAGAAGAGAAGGCACCGCCGTCTGCAGAGCGGGTGAGACACCAAAGGTATGTGACATAGAAAGATCTGCATCTATCATTTTACCTTCCATCACCCAGAACTGAATCATTCACTCCACTGTGCACTGCTTTTCCTTATAGATTGTCAGCTCCTGTGTCCAGAGACCTGGAAGAGTCACTTCTACTTTATAAATCTACATTTATATAGCTTCGACATATACCGCAGTGCGGTACAGAGATCACTGAGCCTCTCACATCAGTCTCTGTACCAGAGGAGCTTACACTCTAATGTCCGCTCCCCCACAGTCACACACTATTATTATTATACATTTATATAGCTCTGACATATACCGCAGCGCTGTACAGAGAATGCTGAGCCAATCACATCAGTCTCTGTAGCATAGGAGCGTACACTCTAATGTCCCCTCCCTCCACAGTCACATCAGTCTCTGTACAGAGGAGCTTACACTCTAATGTCCCCTCCCCCCACAGTCACATCAGTCTCTGTACCAGAAGAGCTTACACTCTAATGCCCCCCCCCCCCCACCCACAGTCACATCAGTCTCTGTACAGAGGAGCTTACACTCTAATGTTCCTTCCCCCCACAGTCACATCAGTCTCTGTACAGAGGAGCTTACACTCTAATGTCCCTTCCCCCCACAGTCACATCAGTCTCTCTACCAGAGGAGCTTACACTCTAATGTCCCTTCCCCCACAGTCACATCAGTCTCTGTACAGAGGAGCTTACACTCTAATGTCCCCTCCCCAACAGTCACATCAGTCTCTGTACAGAAGAGCTTACACTCTAATGTCCCCTCCCCCCACAGTCATATCAGTCTCTGTACAGAGGAGCTTACACTCTAATGTCCCCTCCCCCCACAGTCACATCAGTCTCTGCACCAGAGGAGCTTACACTCTAATGTCCCCTCCCCCCACAGTCACACATTAGTATTATTATCATACATTTATATAGCTCTGACATATACCGTAGCGCTCTCACACACACTGTTGTAATTATTGTTAAACCATCTCTATCTGATTTATAATCTCTTGTTGTTTATTATACTTTTATGATTAATATTATTATTGTTGTTTTGTGTTCTTAGTATAATATTGCCACAATCTTTATTAGTGTGTGCATTATTTATATACAATTAATTATATTATTGTTATTATGATGATTATTATCACTCATTATACACGCTCTGCAGTTAATAAGACAGATCTGGCTGAGTCACAGGGGTCTTAGTTATTATGCCACAGCTTAAAGGGTACGCGTTGCCATAGTAACCGTGTTAAAGATCAGTAAAAGGGGATATTAGATCAAATTAGGTCAATATATTGGGACCTCATTATCACTGCCGTAAAGATCACTTCATTCATGAAGGTGTTCATTATGTCGCTACTCCCTGTATGATATTCTGCTTATTAGCATGTCACCCTCAAATTATAATTGAGACATTTATTTAAATGTCAAGGAGAATGACTGTAGAGGACAGATATAGGCTTCAATTTTCAGTAGTTTGTGTCTCTGGCCCTCCCACAATGGGGAGATTTCCTGCAGTAGTTTGTGTCCCTGCCCCTCCCACAATGGGGAGATTTCCTGCAGGAGTTTGTGTCCCTGCCCCTCCCACAATGGGGAGATTTCCTGCAGTAGTTTGTGTCCCTGCCCCTCCCACAATGGGGAGATTTCTCTGCAGTAGTTTGTGTCCCTGCCCCTCCCACAATGATGAGATTTTTCTGCAGTAGTTTGTGTCTCTGCCCCACCCACAATGCTGAGAATCCCTGCAGTAGTTTGTGTCTCTGCCCCTCCCACAATGGGGAGATTTCTCTGCAGTAGTTTGTGTCCCTGCCCCTCCAACAATGGTGAGATTTCCTCTAATAGTTTGTGTCTCTGCCCCTCCCACAATGATGAGATTGCCCTCCAGTAATATGTGTCTCTGCCCCTCCCACAATGGGGAGATTTCCTGCAGTAGTTTGTGTCTCTGCCCCTCCCACAATGGGGTGATTTCCCCCAGTAGTTTGTGTTTCTGCCCCTCCCACAATGGGGAGATTTCCCCCAGTAGTTTGTGTCTCTGCCCCTCCCACAATGATGAGATTTCTCTGCAGTAGTTTGTGTCTCTGCCCCTCCCACAATGGGGAGATTTCCCGCAGTAGTTTGTGTCTCTGCCCCTCCCACAATGGAGAGATTTCCTGCAGTAGTTTGTGTCTCTGCCCCTCCCACCATGATGAGATTTTCAGCAGTAATTTGTGTCTCTGCCCCTCCCACAATGGGGGGATTTCCTGCAGTAGTTTGTGTCTCTGCCCCTCCCACAATGATGAGATTTCCCTGCAGTAGTTTGTGTCTCTGCTCCTCCCACAATGGTGAGATTTCCCTGCAGTAGTTTGTGTCTCTGCCCCTCCCACAATGGGGAGATTTCCTGCAGTAGTTTGTGTCTCTGCCCCTCCCACAATTTTGAGATTTCCTGCAGTAGTTTGTGTCTCTGCCCCTCCCACAATTGAGAGATTTCTCTGCAGTAGTTTGTGTCTCTGCCCTTCCCACAATGATGAGATTTCATGCAGTAGTTTGTGTCTCTGCCCCTCCCACAATGGGGTGATTTCCCCCAGTAGTTTGTGTTTCTGCCCCTCCCACAATGGGGAGATTTTATGCAGTAGTTTGTGTCTCTGCCCCTCCTACAATGATGAGATTTCCCTGCAGTAGTTTGTGTCTCTGCCCCTCCCACAATGGGGAGATTTTCTGCAGTAGTTTGTGTCTCTGCCCCTCCTACAATGATGAGATTTCCCTGCAGTAGTTTGTGTATCTGTCCCTCCCACAATGGGGAGATTTCCTGCAGTAGTTTGTGTCTCTGCTCCTCCCACAATGGTGAGATTTCCTGCAGTAGTTTGTGTCTCTGCCCCTCCCACAATGGTGAGATTTCCTGCAGTAGTTTGTGTCCCTGCCCCTCCCACAATGGTGAGGTTTCCTGCAGTAGTTTGTGTCCCTGCCCCTCCCACAATGGGGAGATTTCCTGCAGTAGTTTGTGTCTCTGCCCCTCCAACAATGGGGAGATTTCCTGCAGTAGTTTGTGTCTCTGCCCCTCCCACAATTTTGAGATTTCCTGCAGTAGTTTGTGTCTCTGCCCCTCCCACAATGGAGAGATTTCCTGCAGGAGTTTGTGTCTCTTCCTCTGACTCTGATTGAAACCCTGGAAGGAAACATACAGAGAGAAGGGGTGGAGTCACTGCATGCCCTTGCCCATGTCAATTTAAGCTTTAGCTATTGAGCTCTGTAAGTATCAGTTTTTTGTTTTTTGTTTTTTACAATAGAAGGTAAAAAGAAGCTGGAAAATATGTAATTAGGGACCTCAAGATCCACCTGCTGGCCAGGTCTAAGAATACAACATATTGATATCCAAAATTTTATATCTACACAACACAAAATCCAAATAATTAAATTTTTAGTCCTGGTCATAAAAAATAAACAAACAAAATATATACAAAGCCGATTTAGATATTGTTTAACTGGAGCAAAAACTTCTATTTTGCTTGAGATAAAGTAGTGAAAGGTCATCTGCGTCCCCATTCACTTGCCAATTCCCCTTCACTTCCTGTGTGGTCACCAGGACAGGAAGTGGGGGAAATCTCCCCAGTGGGTACTCAATGACACAAGATCTAATCATTCACAGTTCCACCCTGAAAAAAAAAAGAAATTATGGCTGGAGTTCCACTTCTCCCTAAAATTTGGTCCTCCAGATCTTTAGCGATATTTCGTTGGGATAAAGGTCAGAGTGATGACTCGTATATTAAAAAATTCCAGGTGTGTCACCCGGTCATGTTGTCAATCGTTTAGTCTTTTCATTTGGCATCTGTTAAGCCCCGCCGCCACATACCCCGATGCCAGGCTTGTGTGGAATTTTCTGGCACAGAGAACAATTTGGGTCTGAATGCGTCACCAGATTCCACGGCGGGCCGAAACTGATTCCGTCTCAATTTAGGGCTTCAATAAACTGTTACTTTGTCTTCTTAATTCTGAACTCCAAGCACAGAGCTGAATACCCCCAGATGGGGCTATTCTGCCTTCCCAAAAAGTTGCATTTTTGTCCATCCAGTCCTGAGATTTACACAGCTCTGCCACGCAGCAACAGGGTGAACCAATGGCTCGTGTAGACCATGCGATGTTCATGATCAGGCTTCTTTTCCTGTCCCCTAATAAAGCAATGCCCCCCATCTCCTGATGATGTGAAGTCTACCTGAGAAACATGTTGGGAATGAACCTTCACCATTATGAACGGTTCATCCAATGTCATGGCTCATGTAGACCATGTGATGTTTATGATAACGCACCTTTCCTGATCCCTGATGAAGCAAAGTTTATCTGAGAAATGCGTTGGAAATGAACTTTCACCATTACGAATGGTTGATCCAATGTCATGGCTCGTGCAGACCATGTGATGTTCATAATCATGCTTCTTTCCCCATGCCTTACTAAAGCAACATCCTGAGAAACTGAGAAACTTGTTGGAAATGAACCTTCACAATGAGCCATTCCTCCTGGTTCATCCAATGTCACGGCTCATGCAGACCATGTAATGTTGATGATAATGCACCTTTCCCCACATCCTGATGAAGCAAACTTTATCCGAGAAACGAGTTGCGAATTAACCTTCACCATTATGAATGGTTCTTCCAATGTCAAGGCTCGTGTAGACCGTGTGATGTTCATGATAATGCACCTTTCCCCACATCCTGATGAAGCAAAGTTTATCTGAGAAACATGTTGGGAACGAACCTTCATTATTATGATTGGTTGATCTAATGTCATGGCTGGTGTAGATCATGTGATGTTCATGATCCTGTTCCTTTCCCCATCTCCTGATGACACAAAGTCTACCTGAGAAACGTGTAGGAATGAATCTTCACTTAATAATTGGTTCATCCAGTGTAATGGCTCGTGTAGACCATGTGATGTTCATGATAATGCACCTTTTCACTACATCCTGATGAAGCAAAGTTTATCTGAGAAACATGTTGGGAATGAACCTTCACCATTATGAATTGTTGATCCAATGTCATAGCTCGTGTAGACCATGTGATCATGTTCCTTTCCCTGTCCCTTGATAAAGCTCCGTCCCCATCTCCTGATTACGCAAAGTCCACTTGAGAAACGAGTTGGAAATGAACCTATACCATTCTGAACAGTTGATCCAATGTCATGGCTCGTGTAGGCCATGTGATGTTCATGATAATACACCTTTCCTGATACCTGATGAAGCAGGGTTTATCTGAGAAACATGTTGGAAATTAACCTTCACCATTATGAATGGTTCATCCAATGTAGACTATGTGATTTTCATGCCCATGCTCTTTTCCCTGTCCCCTGATAAAGCAATGTCCCCATCTCCAGATGACGCAAAGTCTACCTGAGAAATGTGTTTGAAATTAACCTTCACCATTATGAATGGTTCATCCACTGTCTTGGCTCGTGTAGGCCATGTGATGTTCATGATAATGCACCTTTCCTGAGCCCTGATGAAGCAAAGTTTATTTGAGAAACATGTTGGAAACAAACCTTCATCATTATGAACGGTTGATCCAATGTCATGGCTGGTGTAGATCATGTGATGTTCATGATCATGTTCCTTTCCAAGTCCCTTGATAAAGCTCCGTCCCCATCTCCTGATGACGCAAACTCCACCTGAGAAACATGTTGGGAATGAACCTTCACTATTATGAACGGTTGATCCAATGTCATGGCTCGTGTAGTCCATGTGATGTTCATGATTATAACCCTTTCCCCATCCCCTGATGATGCAAAGTCTACCTGAGAAACATGTTGGAAATTAACCTACACCATTATGAATGGTTCATCCAATGTTATGGCTCATGTAGACCATGTGATGTTCATGATGATGCTTGTTTCCTGATGCCCTGATGAAGCAAAGCTTATCTGAGAAATGAGTTGTAAATGAACCTTCACCATTATGAACAGTTGATCCAATGTCATGGCTCATGCAGACCATGTGATGTTCATGATGATGCTCCTTTCCCCATCCCCTGAAGACACAAAGTCTAGCCGAGAAACCTGTTGGAAATGAACTTTCACCATTATGAACAGTTTATCCAATGTCATGGCTCGTGTAGGCCATGTGATGTTCATGATAATACACCTTTTCTGATCCCTGATGAAGCAAAGTTTATCTGAGAAACGTGTTGAAAATTAACCTTCACTATTATGAATGGTTCATCCAATGTAGACTATATGTGATTTTCATGCCCATGCTCTTTTCACCGTCCCCTGATAAAGCAACGTCCCCATCTCCTGATGACGCAAAGTCAACCTGAGAAACGAGTTGCGAATTAACCTTCACCATTATGAATGGTTCATCCAATGTTATGGCTCGTGTAGGCCATGTGATGTTCATGATAATGCACCTTTCCTGAACCCTGATGAAGCAAAGTTTATTTTTAGAAACGTGTTGGGAATGAACCTTCACCATTATGAACAGTTGATCTAATGTCATGGCTTGTGTAGACCATGTGATGTTTATGATCATGCTCGCTTCCTGATCCCTGATGAAGCAAAGTTTATCTGAGAAACCCTTTGGAAATGAACCTTCACCGTTATGAATGGTTGATTCAATGTAGACCATGTGATGTTCATGATCATGCTTGTTTCCCAATCCCAGATGAAGCAAAGCTTATCTGAGAAAGACGTTGGGAATGAACCTTCACCACTATGGTTGATCCAATGTCATGGCTTGTGTAGACCATGTGATGTTCATGTTAATGCTCCTTTCCCCCATCCCCTGATGAAGCAACAATGATCTGAGAAACACGTTAAGAATTAACCTTCACCATTATGAATGGTTGATCCAGTGTAGACCATTTGATGTTCATGATCATGCTCATTTCCCGATCCCCTGATAAGCAGAGTTTATCTGAGAAATGTGTTGGAAATCAACCATCACCATTATGAACGGTTGATCCAATGTCATGGCTCGTGTAAACCATGTGATGTACATGATCATGCTCCTTTCCCCATGTCTTAATAAAGCAACAATCCCATCTCCTGATGACGAAACGTCTACCTGAGAAACGTGTTAAAAATGAACCTTCACCATTATATATGGTTCATCCAATGTCACGGCTCGTGTAGTCCATGTGATGTTCATGATCATACTCTTTTCCTGATCCCCCGATGAAGCAAAGTCCATCTGAGAGACAAGTTGGGTATGAACCTTCACTATTATGAATGGTGGATCCAATGTTGACTATGTGATGATCATGATCATGCTAATTTCCCGATCCCCTGATGAAGTCTAACTGAGAAACATGTTGGGTATGAACCTTTACCCTTATGAATGGTTAATCCATGTAGACCATGTGATGATCATGATCCATATTCGGTGAACGCCGGAGATTAACGACCTCAGCAATCAGCACCTTACGTATCACATGATTCTTCCACTGAGAACTTTTTACTGTTTTCAGAGTCTATTGAATACTCTATACATCCTTCATACGTAAACTCTTTTTGTGCCACCAAATTATCTCTCCGTAATTTCCCAAAAATGTTATTTGTGCTCGATAAATGTTTATGAAGTCCTGATTTGGACTCGAGGATCAAAGAGGAAAATTGTTAATGTAAATAAGAAAGCTGTGCAATGACACAAAAGCGATCGGCAATTAATCGCCCCCGCCTGATTAAATGGGCAAGGTGATTACCCCGTGAATGGAGGAGGTTGAATAGATGCTATTTCCTCTGATCATTAACAAGGGGGAGGGGGGAGGAGAGATGATGGGAGCTTTTAGAGATATTAGAGATGAAATTAGAGATAAAAGAGCAGCAGAGTCACATGGAGGACCAGAAATAATCATTTAAAAAGTGCACACATTTGCAGATGCGTGGGGGTACCATTAACAAATAATGACAGCGCTGTGCGTCTGCTAAATCATATGTCAACAAATTTCGGTGCATGTTGGGAAACTGCACAACTTTTCATGTGTTCCTGACACATTTTTCCAAGCTTGTTTTGTCATATTTTCCTAATAATATTTAATAGATTCATATGTGGCCACTAGAGGGCGCACAAAACTAATTTCTTTTTTTTCCTCCTTCTCAGATCTTCTGCTAGACCCTGAGATCATCATGTTCTGCTCCAAAAAGAAACTGCTGCCGACGTGTCCAAATATTCTCACCCCGGACCAAATCCCTTCGTTCTTCATTCCCCCGAAGCTGTCCCCATTACAGGACAGGGGTGGAAACGTTGGAAAGTGGTTCCAGAAGAAGGCTTCAGAGGCCGGGTCCAAGTCCGCCTCAAGGGCTTTGCTGAGGTCAGCCAGCCGTCATGTCATTCAGGTGGAAGATGTGGAGCAGGAAACCGGTAGTCCAAAGCAGGGGCACAGCTCCACCATGGCAGCCTCCATTATGGGGGGTCCATATCTGTCGGAGAGCCCCCATACCCGACGGAGAGAGTCTCTCTTCCACCAGATGTGTCCCACACACGGACCTTGTGAGCTGAAGCGGCACTCTCCATCAGATCCAGACTGTTTTTTGAGCTGGAGCTCACATGACCTTCATCTCGGGGCCCTGGACAGTGACACCACATCTTCTACAGAGTCTTCCCCGTACAGCTCTCCCCTTTTGAACCGGTCTTATGACAGGTGTCTAGTCGGTCAAACCTCCAGTAAGCCACTGGCCTTTTCTCGCACTTTGACTGTAAAGACCTTAACGCGGGCCAGCTCCTTGTCCACCGAGGAAACCAGCTCAACGGACACCAGTCCCAACCTGCCCACCAAGGAGGACCATGAGAACCCTCGAGCCTCCATGGTCCATCTGGTCCCACCGCCCATCTTCCACTTTGAATTTATCTGTTGTCAGGACCGTTTGACCAAAGAGACTGAGGTCCCTCTAAACAAAGGCGGTCTTATCCGCTTGTCCGTTGAGTACGTGAAGGACTTGGGGCGTCTCAGGGTGAAGCTAGTCAATGCCGAGGACCTGTATCTCTCGTACCAGGACCCCAAGGCCATCAGCTGCTGTGTCGTGATGTGCCTCATGCCAGGGAAGCTTCAGAAGCAAAGGAGCACCGTCATCCGCCGGAGCAGGAACCCCATTTTTAACGAGGATTTTTACTTCGAAGGTATCGAGAAAGGGGAACTGGACCACCTAAGGCTGAAGGTGAAGGTGGTCAACAGAGGGACAGGTGTGAAGAGGGACGTCTTACTGGGAAGCAACCAAATCCAACTCTCTGCTATTCTGCCCTAGTTATTTGGGAGAAGGCCTGGACTAATACATTTTATTCTATAAGTAGGTGATTCTCCTTTAGGGAGGCCCATCTACAGCGTAAAGAGGCCTAGGTTAGGTCCCCTCTGGTCAAGAAGGATGAATTGCTCAACGGACTGTTTTTGGGTCAGGGTTTTGGAGAACCTTCAAAAAACTACTGTTTAGCCTGGTGATTCAACATTTATTGGCTAAGGGCAGCGGTCTCCAAACTGCGTGCCGGGGGTGGGGGATGGGTCTTGCATTTATTTGGCCCTTGGGGCGCTATTCCATCCATTGACACCAATGATGGGGCACTATTCCATCCACTGACACCAACAAAGGGGCACTTTTCCTCCCACTGACACATTCAAAAGGCCACAATTCCTTCTACTGACACCAATGATGGGGCACTATTCCTCTCACTGACACCAATGATGGGGCACAATTCCATCTACTGAAGCCAATGATGGGACACTATTGCTCCCACTGACACCAATGATGGGACACTATTCCTCCCACTGACACCAATGATGGGGCACTGTTCCTCCCACTGGCACTAATGATGGGGCAGAATTCCGTCCACTGACACCAATGATGGGGCACAATTCCATCTACTGACACCAATGATGGGACACTATTCCTCCCACTGACACCAATGATGGGACACTATGCCTCCCACTGACACCAATGATGGGACACCATTCCTCCCACTGACACCAATGATGGGGCAGAATTCCTCCCACTGACACCAATGATGGGGCAGAATTCCTCCCACTGACACTAATGATGGGGCACTATTCCTCCCACTGGCACCAATGATGGGCCAGAATTCCTCCCACTGACACCAATGATGGGACACTATTCCTTCCATTGGGGTAATGATCTGCTGTATCTGGGCTACAGTGGGATGAAATGTTTATATGACGGGAGGGGAGGGGGGAGGGGAGTATACATACAATAATGTGTATATATATATATGTATATATATATATATATATATATATATATATATATATATATATATATATATATATATTTAGTGTCCAATATACTGCCTGTGTGTCCTTTATATACAATGTATTATGCTTGAAACTAAATTCCTACGTCATTACCTGTCTGTATAATTGATATAAATATACTGTATACATATTATGTAATGTATTAATAGATTTCATATAAAAGTAAAATATACTATATAGTGTGTCATATTTTTATTAAAGTGGACCTGTCATCAGGTATATGCATGCTCAGTAATGTGACTCCTCCTCCTTCTACAAAGTTACAATGTACAGTCTGATCACTGGGGGAGGGGAGACTGAGGAAATGACTCCTCCTCCTTCTACAAAGTTACAATGTACAGTCTGATCACTGGGGGGAGGGGAGACTGAGGAAATGACTCCTCCTCCTTCTACAAAGTTACAGTGTACAGTCTGATCACTGGGGGGAGGGGGGGGATTGAGGAAATATTTTCTCCTGCCTGCTGCAGACTAATGACATCATCTCGGCCTAGGGAAAGTCACTGATTTTTTTTTCTTTTGAATTGGTACATTTGTAGTATTGGGAGGACAAACGTAAACGTAGCCGGTGACAAGGTTTTTGCTTTTTGATGATCCAAGTTGATGGGTGAAAACGGAGCTCAATAGCAGGAGAGATCAGATTACACACGCTAATGACTCGGAATAGAGACTCCCACTCCTTCCAAGTCCTGAGTCGTTTTACACAGGCTGCCAACAACCAGGCATAGTTCTTAAACGCTCTTGGAAAGCATCCAAATGTTAGGCTTGGTTCACACCTACAGAAGCACATCGAACATCCCGAGCTCGTTCTGTCATATTTTCCTAAAAATATTTAATGGTTTCATAAGTGGCCACTAGAGGGAGCCCAACACTTGATTTCTCTTTTCTCCCAAGGTCAGGGGGTGAAAAATAGTGGAAAAACCTTTGTAAGGGATGTTGGCAGCAAACCTATGTGTACAGAATATGTGTCCTTCATCTAGGAAACAAATGGATACAATTAAAAAAACAACCAAAACAATTCAGGTTATAAAAGAAACAAAATGTAATATAGAAAAATGTAGCAATGTGAATTGTAGAGTGCAGTTTGTACTGTGCCCACTAGGTGGCACTCCAGACATATTCATTATACTGTATTCCTATATGACCACATGAATAACAAAACTATATAATAAATGATCATTTTAAACATATAAAATAATATGACATATACAATCAATCATACACATTTACTTACTACAAAATAAAATATTACACGCTGTATTACAAGTTATCACTGAGGTATAAACTACTTATTTCCTGGGTGAGGTTCAGCTTTCTCAAACTATAAAGTCGCTTAAATAACTTATATCTTTTGTCCACTGGCTTATTGGTTATCTTTGCACCCCTTTTCTACCTTTCAACTCACTTTCACTGTTCTCTTCAGCACCCCATCATCTACTGCTCCCCTCTGCTAACCTCTGTCTACCACTCACCTCTGCACCCCTTTCTATACTGCTCCCCTCTGCACCCCACTGTCTACCACTCACCTCTGCACCCCTTTCTATACTGCTCCCCTCTGCTCCCCTCTGTCTACCACTCACCTCTGCACCCCTTTCTATACTGCTCCCCTCTGCACCCCACTGTCTACCACTCACCTCTGCACCCCTTTCTATACTGCACCCCACTGTCTACCACTCACCTCTGCACCCCTTTCTATACTGCTCCCCTCTGCACCCACTGTCTACCACTCACCTCTGCACCCCATTTCTATACTGCACCCCCCTGTCTACCACTCACCTCTGCACCCCTTTCTATACTGCTCCCCTCTGCACCCCACTGTCTACCACTCACCTCTGCACCCCTTTCTATACTGCACCCCACTGTCTACCACTCACCTCTGCACCCCTTTCTGTACTGCTTCCCTCTGCACCCCACTGTCTACCACTCACCTCTGCACCCCTTTCTGTACTGCTTTCCTCTGCACCTCACTGTCTACCACTCACCTCTGCAACCATTTCTATACTGCTCCCCTCTGCACCCCACTGTCTACCACTCACCTCTGCACCCCTTTCTGTACTGCTCCCCTCTGCACCTCACTGTCTACCACTCACCTCTGCACCCCTTTCTGTACTGCTCCCCTCTGCACCTCACTGTCTACCACTCACCTCTGCACCCCTTTCTGTACTGCTTTCCTCTGCACCCCACTGTCTACCACTCACCTCTGCACCCCTTTCTGTACTGCTTCCCTCTGCACTCCACTGTCTACCACTCACCTCTGCACCCCTTTCTGTACTGCTCCCCTCTGCACCCCCTTGTCTACCACTCACCTCTGCACCCCTTTTTATACTGCTCCCCTCTGCACCCCACTGTCTACCACTCACCTCTGCACCCCTTTCTGTACTGCTCCCCTCTGCATCTCACTGTCTACCACTCACCTCTGCACCCCTTTCTATACTGCTCCCCTCTGCACCCCACTGTCTACCACTCACCTCTGCACCCCTTTCTATACTGCTCCCCTCTGCACCTCACTGTCTACCACTCACCTCTGCACCCCTTTCTGTACTGCTCCCCTCTGCACCCCCTTGTCTACCACTCACATCTGCACCCCTTTTTATACTGCTCCCCTCTGCACCTCACTGTCTACCACTCACCTCTGCACCCCTTTCTATACTGCTCCCCTCTGCACCTCACTGTCTACCACTCACCTCTGCACCCCTTTCTGTACTGCTCCCCTCTGCACCCCCTTGTCTACCACTCACATCTGCACCCCTTTTTATACTGCTCCCCTCTGCACCCCACTGTCTACCACTCACCTCTGCACCCCTTTCTATACTGCACCCCTCTGTCTATCACTCACCTCTGCACCCCTTTCTATACTGCTCCCCTCTGCACCCCACTGTCTACCACTCACCTCTGCACCCCTTTCTATACTGCACCCCTCTGTCTACCACTCACCTCTGCACCCCTTTCTATACTGCTCCCCTCTGCACCCCACTGCCTACCACTCACCTCTGCACCCCTTTCTATACTGCACCCCACTGTCTACCACTCACCTCTGCACCCCTTTCTATACTGCTCCCCTCTGCACCTCACTGTCTACCACTCACCTCTGCACCCCTTTATGTACTGCTCCCCTCTGCACCCCCTTGTCTACCACTCACCTCTGCACCCCTTTCTATACTGCACCCCTCTGCACCTCACTGTCTACCACTCACCTCTGCACCCCTTTCTATACTACTCCCCTCTGCACCTCTACCACTCACCTCTGCACCCCTTTTTATACTGCTCCCCTCTGCACCTTACTGTCTACCACTCACCTCTGCACCCCTTTCTATACTTCTCTCCTCTGTCTACCACTCACCTCTGCACCCCTTTCTATACTACTCCTCTCTGCACCCCCTTGTCTACCACTCACCTCTGCAACCATTTCTATACTGCTCCCCTCTGCACTCCACTGTCTACCACTCACCTCTGCACCCCTTTCTATACTGCTACCCTCTGCACCTCACTGTCTACCACTCACTTCTGCACCCCTTTCTATACTGCACCCCTCTTTCGACCACTTACCTCTGCACCCCTTTCTATACTGCACCCCTCTGTCTACCACTCACCTCTGCACCCCTTTCTATACTGCTCCCCTCTGCACCCCACTGTCTACCACTTACCTCTGCAACCCTTTCTATACTGCTCCTCTCTGCACCCCCTTGTCTACCACTCACCTCTGCACCCCTTTCTATACTGCTCCCCTCTGCACCCCACTGTCTACCACTCACCTCTGCACCCCTTTCTATACTGCTCCCCTCTGCACCCCACTGTCCACCACTCCTCTCTGCACCCCTTTCTATACTGCACCCCTCTGTCTACCACTCACCTCTGCACCCCTTTCTATACCGCCCCCCTCTGCACCCCATTGTCTACCACTTACCTCTGCAACCATTTCTATACTGCTTCCCTCTGCACCCCTTCTCTACCACTCACCTCTGCAACCATTTCTATACTTCTTCCCTTCTGCACCCCCATTGTCTACCACTCATCTCTGCTCCCCTTTCTATACATTCATGGCACATGTGAGGCTGCATTCATGTCATATGTAAGACTGCATTCATGTCACATATAAGGCTACATTCAAGTCACATGTGAGGCTGCATTCATGGCACATGTGAGGCTGTAATGATTGCAATGGTGAGGCTGCATTGATGGGCACTGACCCTTATTTTTCTTCACAGTTCTTTATTTAAAATTTATTTTTTTCCTGAAACTTCCCTTTTAAAGTGAAGGTGCGTGTTATACGCAGATAAAAACGGTATATCCAAATAACACGGGGATCCGTTGGGGGCCACAAAAGATATATATAAAGCCAGATAACACGCCCGAGCTCATCTCTTCACCACACACAGCCACAAAGACAAGATAATTCTTGATGGGCAGTGTATTAGTGCTCGGACGAAAACACACTTAGACCAAATTTTAATGGTTCAAAGAATGTCAGGCAAAATGGTGGACCCTCACACACGTTTACTTCATCAAACCTGGCATTGTTTGAAAAAGATTGTACACCCCTGCACTAAGCTAACCTTCACATGGCTACTTATCACTACTCTAGTGCAGTTGCGGCCGGTGGAATTTTTTTTTGGGGTGGGGGTGGCAAACAGTATGCCCCCCCCAGTCTGTCGGTCTGTAGCACTTACTCCATCACCGGCGGCCTCCCATTCTCCTGTTCTCCATGGGTCTTCATGGCGATGGTGGCGGCGGCGACTTCCGTTTCCTCCCTCCTCCTCAGCGGCCAATCGGGAGTGTTCTCTTTTTGGCCAATCGGAAAATGGGTCTCACACCCGCTACTGATTGGCCAGATTGAGGATCAGTGTTTCAACAGCGAGTGTTCATTCGCTGTTGTAACACACCTGGGTGGGATCGGAGCGCATTCTATGTGACCCGAGCCCACCCTATTTTGAAGCCTATTGGAGCCTAATCAGGTGCTTAAAAAAAAACCCCACCGCTGTAATTCATGCGCCCGGTGTCCTGAAAGGGGTGGCCGTGGATAGATTGCATGAATCTATCCATTGCATATATGGGGTGGCGTGGAGAGAGGGGGCAGCACCTGATTGCCCCTATTGGACAGGCAGCCACTACTCTAGTGTAGGATGAGGCCTCGTCCTATGATCTGCCCTCGGCTAATCTGGATGTTCATTGGTATTTAGGGGTTAGGGTTAGGATTAGGGGGTTAGCTATGGTTATGTGCCAAGATAAGTTTCAGGGTTCAGGTTAGGGGGTTATAGTTATGGGTTTTTTGGCGGAGGACAATGGATAGGGGTTAGGATTATGATTAGAGGGTTAACTAAGGTTATATGCTTGGATAAGTTTCAGGGTTCAGGTTAAGGGTTATGGTTGGGTTTATGGTAGAGGATAATGTATAGGGGTTGGGGTTAGAATTTAGAGGGATAGGTAAGGATAGGTGCTATGATCAGTTTCGGGGTTCGGGTTTTAGGTTATGGTTGGGGTTTATAGTAGAGGGGTTAGTGTCGGGGTGAAGGTTAAGGATAATGTTTGGGGTTTATGATAGAGGATTATGTAGAGGGGTTAGTGTCGGGGTGAAGGTTAAGGGTTATGGTTGGAGTTTATGGTAGAGGATTATGTATAGGGGTTAGTGTCGGGGTGAAGGTTAAGACTTAAGGAGATCGTGAAGGTTATGTCTCTAGTTCAGTTTTTGGTTTGGGGGTCGAAGGGTCAGGTTTAGATTTGAGGGTTAAAGGTATAATTGGAAGGGTGTAAGTCTGGTGTTCGGGTGAAGGTTAAGGGTTATGGTTGGGGTTTATGGTAGAGGATTATGTAGAGGGGTTAGTGTCGGGGTGAAGGTTATGGTTGGGTTTATGGTAGAGGATAATGTAGAGGGGTTAGTGTTGGGGGGAAGGTTATGGTTGGGTTTATGGTAGAGGATTATGTATAGGGTCTAGTTTTGAGGTGAAGGTTATGGTTGGGGTTTATAGTAAAGGATTATGTAGAGGGGTTAGTGTCGGGGTGAAGGTTATGGTTGGGTTTATGGTATAGGATTATGTATAGGGGCTAGTTTTGGGGTGAAGGTTATGGTTGGGTTTACGGTAGAGGATTATGTATAGGGGTTAGTGTCGGGGTGAAGGTTAAGGATAATGGTTGGGATTTATGGTAGAGGATTATGTAGAGGGGTTAGTGTCGGGGTGAAGGTTAAGGATAATGGTTGGGGTTTATGGTAGAGGATTATGTAGAGGGGTTAGTGTCGGGGTGAAGGTTATGGTTGGGTTTATGGTAGAGGATTATGTATAGAGGTTAGTGTCGGGGTGAAGGTTAAGACTTAGGGAGATTGTGAAGGTTATGTCTCCAGTTAAGGGTTCAGTTTTTGGTTTGGGGGTGAAGGGTCAGGTTTAGGTTTGAGGGTTTAGGTATGATGGGAAAGGTGTGAGTCTGGTGTTAGGTTAGAATTTGGGGAGTCCCCTGAATTCAGAGGAACCCGGGAAGGTAAAACATAAGTAGGCTTTATTTGTCACTATTTTGAGCCTTTGGCTGGCTGGGTGGCAGGGTGCCCCTTTAATGCCGGTAAGGATGACAATGCCATTTTTAGCATTTGTAGTCTGGGAAGAGCCAGTTCCCCTTACCACCGCCGCCCCCCCACCCCCCAGACAGGTTTCCTGGGGACACGATTGTGCTTAGAAAGGGGGAAAGTGGTGATGTGAGTCTGAGAAGTAAAGGGGGGGAAGGGTCTGTGGTTTCCCTCGTCTGTCGTGTGACTACGTCTGTGGTGGTGAGAGGCGAGAGAACCCAACTTCATTTTCCATCGAGCTTCACACGGACAAGAGAGAGAGAGAGAGAGAGAGAGAGAGAGAGAGAGAGATGGCTGCCGAGATAACGCCGAGTGTACGCCGCTTCCACCAACCTGTGCGCCACTGGACAGATCTACTACTGACCCCTCCCCCCAAACTGCAACATACATGATATACCCCCCCGACTTATATCTGTAGAGCGGTGATGTCACTCCTATATAATATATCTTATATCTGGAGAGCGGTGATGTCACTCCTCTATAATATATCTTATATGTGGAGAGCGGTGATGTCACTCCTGTATAATATATCTTATATCTGGAGAGCAGTGATGTCACTCCTCTATAAAATATCTTATATCTGGAGAGCGGTGATGTCACTCCTGTATAATATATCTTATATCTGGAGAGCGGTGATGTCACTCCTCTATAATATATCTTATATCTGGAGAGCGGTGATGTCACTCCTCTATAATATATCTTATATCTGGAGAGCGGTGATGTCACTCCTCTATAATATATCTTATATCTGGAGAGCGGTGATGTCACTCCTATATATCTTATATCGGGGTACCCCTCCCCCCTGGTTTGGACAGTCGGCTGGCTTTGTCGCGGTGTTGGGTTGTGGGGGAGCGATCGGCGCGGTGGATCCGGTGACGTGGCGGATCGGGTTTTGTGTTCTCGCTGATATTGGAGATCAGTTACAAGAATCTCAATTAACAGAAGCAGCCAGAACAGCGAGGGATCCAAGTGAACTTTTAATTAATTGCTCGATGGAGAAGATAATGTTCCCAGAAGGCGCTGTGATTGCCAGCTGGACCGGGTTCAATGATCTCGGATGGATTCCAAGGCGGAACTCTGTGCAGGAAATCCTGAGACGGCGCTGAATTCACGGAGAAGACGCGATTCATCCTGAGAGACGCAAAAAAAATCCTATTGGTCAAATAAAATTCACTTCATATGTATGGAACAACTACAAACCTACCAAGACATGGCCGTCCACCTAAAATGACCAGCCGGGCAAGGAGAGCATTCATCAGAGAAGAGCCAAGAGGTCCATGGTAACTCTGGAGGAACTGCAGAGATCCACAGCTCAGGTGGGAGAATCTGTCCACAGGACAACTATTAGTCGTGTTCTCCACAAATCTGCCCTTTATGGAAGAGTGACAAGAAGAAAGACATTGGTGAAAGAAAGTCATAAGAAGTCCTGTTTGTAGTTTGTGAGAAGCCATGTGGAGGACACAGCAAACATGTGGAAGAAGGTGATCTGGTCAGATGAGACCAAAATTCAACTTTTTGGGTTAAAAGCAAAACGCTATGTGTGGTGGAAAACTAACACTGCACATCACCCTGAACACACCATCCCCACCGTGAAACATGGTGGTGGCAGCATCATGTGGTGGGGATGCTTTTCTTCAGCAGTGACAGAGAAGCTGGTCAGCGTTGATGGGAAGATGGATGGAGACAAATACAGGACAATCTTAGAAGAAAACCTGTTAGAGTCTGCAAAAGACTTGAGACTGGGGCGGAGGTTCGCCTTCCAGCAGGACAACGACCCGAAACACCCAGCCAGAGCTACAATGGAATGGTTTAGATCAAAGCAAATTCATGTGTTAGAATGGCCCAGTCACAGTCCAGACCTAAATCACATCGAGAATCTGTGGCAAGACTTGAAAATTGCTGTTCACAGACGCTCTCCATCCAATCTGACAGAGCTTGAGATATTTTACAAAGAAGAAGAATGGGCAGAAATGTCCCTCTCTAGATGTGCAAAGCTGGTAGAGACATCCCCAAAAAGACTTGTAGAGAAAGGGGGTTCTACAAAGTATTGACTCCGGGGGGCGCCATACAAATGTCCCCCCCCCCCACTTTTCACATATTTATTTGTATCATTTATCATTTTCCTTCCACTTCACAATTATGTGTCACTTTGTGTTGGTCTATCACATAAAATCCCAATAAAATACATTTACGTTTTTGGTTGTAACGTGACAAAATGTGGAGAAGTTCAAGGGGTATGAATACTTTTTCAAGGCACTGTACATGGAAGATACATGGAGGATACAAGAAAGATACATAAAGGATACATGGAAGATACATAGTGGATACAAAGAGAATACATAGAGAATATATGGAAGATATATGGAGGATACATGGAAGGTACAAGAAAGATACATAGACGATACATGAAGGACACATTGAGGATATATACAGTACATAGAGGATTTATAGAGGATATCCTGACAATACATAAAGTATACAGTGGGGACAGAAAGTATTCAGACCCCTTAAATCTTTCACTCTGTTATATTACAGCCATTTGCTAAAATCATTTAAGTTCATTTTTTTTCCCCATATTGTACACACAGCCCCCCATATTGTACACACAGCACCCCATATTGTACACACAGCACCCCATATTGTACACACAGCACCCCATATTGTACACACAGAGCCCCATATTGTACACACAGCACCCCATATTGTCAGAAAAACACAGAATTGTTGACATTTTTGCAGATTTATTAAAAAAGAAAAACTGAAATATCACATGGTCCTAAGTATTCAGACCCTTTGCTGTGACACTCATATATATAACTCAGGTGCCGTCCATTTCTTCTGATCATCCTTGAGATGGTTCTACACCTTCATTTGAGTCCAGCTGTTTTTGATTATACTGATTGGACTTGATTAGGAAAGCCACACACCTGTCTATATAAGACCTTACAGCTCACAGTGCATGTCAGAGCAAATGAGAATCATGAGGTCAAAGGAACTGCCTGAAGAGCTCAGAGACAGAATTGTGGCAAGGCACAGATCTGGCCAAGGTTACAAAAAAATTTCTGCTGCACTTAAGGTTCCTAAGAGCACAGTGGCCTCCATAATCCTTAAATGGAAGACGTTTGGGACGACCAGAACCCTTCCTAGAGCTGGCCGTCCGGCCAAACTGAGCTATCGGGGGAGAAGAGCCTTGGTGAGAGAGGTAAAGAAGAACCCAAAGATCACTGTGGCTGAGCTCCAGAGATGCAGTCGGGGGATGGGAGAAAGTTGTAGAAAGTCAACCATCACTGCAGCCCTCCACCAGTCGGGGCTTTATGGCAGAGTGGCCCGACGGAAGCCTCTCTTCAGTGCAAGACACATGAAAGCCCACATGAAGTTTGCTAAAAAACACCTGAAGGACTCCAAGATGGTGAGAAATAAGATTCTCTGGTCTGATGAGACCAAGATAGAACATTTTGGCCTTAATTCTAAGCGGTATGTGTGGAGAAAACCAGGCACTGCTCATCACCTGTCCAATACAGTCCCAACAGTGAAGCATGGTGGTGGCAGCATCATGCTGTGGGGGTGTTTTTCAGCTGCAGGGACAGGACGACTGGTTGCAATCGAGGGAAAGATGAATGCGGCCAAGTATAGGGATATCCTGGACGAAAACCTTCCCCAGAGTGCTCAGGACCTCAGACTGGGCCGAAGGTTTACCTTCCAACAAGACAATGACCCTAAGCACACAGCTAAAATAATGAAGGAGTGGCTTCACAACAACTCTGCGACTGTTCTTGAATGGCCCAGCCAGAGCCCTGACTTAAACCCAATTGAGCATCTCTGGAGAGACCTAAAAATGGCCGTCCACCAACGTTTACCATCCAACCTGACAGAACTGGAGAGGATCTGCAAGGAGGAATGGCAGAGGATCCCCAAATCCAGGTGTGAAAAACTTGTTGTATCTTTCCAAAAAAGACTCATCAAAAGGGGCTTCTACTAAATACTGAGCAAAGGGTCTGAATACTTAGGACCATGTGATATTTCAGTTTTTCTTTTTTAATAAATATGAAAAAATGTCAACAATTCTGTGTTTTTCTGTCAATATGGGGAGCTGTGTGTACAATATGGGGGTGCTGTGTGTACAATATGGGGTGCTGTGTATACAATATGAGGTGCTGTGTGTACAATATGGGGTGCTGTGTGTACAATATGGGGGGCTGTGTGTACAATATGGGGAGCTGTGTGTACAATATGGGGAGCTGTGTGTACAATATGGGGTGCTGTGTGTATAATATGGAGTGCTGTGTGTACAATATGGGGTGCTGTGTGTATAATATGGGGAGCTGTGTGTACAATATGGGGAGCTGTGTGTACAATATGGGGTGCTGTGTGTACAATATGGGGAGCTGTGTGTACAATATGGGGAGCTGTGTGTACAATATGGGGTGCTGTGTGTATAATATGGAGTGCTGTGTGTACAATATGGGGAGCTGTGTGTACAATATGGGGTGCTGTGTGTATAATATGGAGTGCTGTGTGTACAATATGGGGTGCTGTGTGTATAATATGGGGTGCTGTGTGTACAATATGGGGTGCTGTGTGTACAATATGGGGTGCTGTGTGTACAATATGGGGTGCTGTGTGTACAATATGGGGCGCTGTGTGTACAATATGGGGCGCTGTGTGTACAATATGGGGGGCTGTGTGTACAATATGGGGTGCTGTGTGTACAATATGGGGGGCTGTGTGTACAATATGGGGTGCTGTGTGTACAATATGGGGGGCTGTGTGTACAATATGGGGTGCTGTGTGTACAATATGGGGGGCTGTGTGTACAATATGGGGGGCTGTGTGTACAATATGGGGTGCTGTGTGTACAATATGAGGTGCTGTGTGTACAATATGGGGTGCTGTGTGTACAATATGGGGTGCTGTGTGTACAATATGGGGTGCTGTGTGTACATTAATGAGGAAAAAATGAACTTAAATGATTTTAGAAAATGGCTGCAATAAAACAAAGAGTGAAAAATGTAAGGGGGGGGGTCTGAATACTTTCCCTCCCCACTGTACATACAGTACATAGAGGAGACATGGAGTATTCATACAGTACATAGAGGATACATGGAGTATACATACAGTACATAGAGGATACATGGAGTATACATAGAGGATACATAGAGGAGACATGGAGTATACATAGAGGATACATAGAGGAGACATGGGGTATACATAGAGGATACATAGAGGAGACATGGGGTATACATACAGTACATAGAGGATACATGGAGGATACATAGAGGATACATAGAAGAGACATGGAGTATACATAGAGGATACATAGAGGAGACATAGAGGAGACATGGGGTATACATAGAGGATACATAGAGGAGACATGGAGTATACATACAGTACATAGAGGATACATGGAGTATACATAGAGGATACATAGAGGAGACACGGAGTATACATACAGTACATAGAGGATACATGGAGGATACATGGAGTATACATACAGTACTTAGAGGATACATGGAGTATACATACAGTACATAGAGGATACATGGAGTATACATACAGTACATAGAGGATACATGGAGTATACATACAGTACATAGAGGATACATGGAGTATACATACAGTACATAGAGGATACATGGAGTATACATACAGTACATAGAGGATACATGGAGTATACATACAGTACATAGAGGATACATGGAGTATACATACAGTACATAGAGGATACATGGAGTATACATACAGTACATAGAGGATACATGGAGTATACATACAGTACATAGAGGATACATGGAGTATACATACAGTACATAGAGGATACATGGAGTATACATACAGTACATAGAGGATACATGGAGTATACATAGAGGATACATAGAGGAGACATGGAGTATACATAGAGGATACATAGAGGAGACATGGAGTATACATAGAGGATACATAGAGGAGACATGGGGTATACATACAGTACATAGAGGATACATGGAGGATACATAGAGGATACATAGAAGAGACATGGAGTATACATAGAGGATACATAGAGGAGACATAGAGGAGACATGGGGTATACATAGAGGATACATAGAGGAGACATGGAGTATACATACAGTACATAGAGGATACATGGAGTATACATAGAGGATACATAGAGGAGACACGGAGTATACATACAGTACATAGAGGATACATGGAGTATACATAGAGGATACATAGAGGAGACACGGAGTATACATACAGTACATAGAGGATACATGGAGGATACATGGAGTATACATACAGTACTTAGAGGATACATGGAGTATACATACAGTACATAGAGGATACATGGAGTATACATACAGTACATAGAGGATACATGGAGTATACATACAGTACATAGAGGATACATGGAGTATACATACAGTACATAGAGGATACATGGAGTATACATACAGTACATAGAGGATACATGGAGTATACATACAGTACATAGAGGATACATGGAGTATACATACAGTACATAGAGGATACATGGAGTATACATACAGTACATAGGGGATACATGGAGTATACATACAGTACATAGAGGATACATGGAGTATACATACAGTACATAGAGGATACATAGAGGATACATAGAGGATACATGGAGTATACATACAGTACATAGAAGATACATAGAGGATACATAGAGGATACATGGAGGATACATGGAGTATACATACAGTACATAGAAGATACATAGAGGATACATAGAGGATACATGGAGGATACATGGAGTATACATACAGTACATAGAGGATACATGGAGGATACATCAGAAATGAGGCCATCGGTGCCCAGCCTAGGTATGTTGCGTCTCACTGCAGTCTCTAATGATGTGAACCCCCCACAATGGCACCTTAGATTGCACCATCCGCGCCTCGCCTTGTTATAATGAAGCTGGTGACTTTTTATTTTTATTTACGATAAAAAATTAAAAAGTTTATTTTGTGCTAAAAAGTTGTCATGTGGTTGGGCAATGCTGACATTTGGTGTGCGGTGGGATTTAATGACAGGTCCTCTTCCCCCGGATGGGCAGTTGAACCTCTCGGAGGTGTTTCTGTGAATCTGAGGTTTGTAGAGAACATGCGGTGTGTCCTTACCCAGCATGCCCTGCTCCTCCTCGGACAGGCGGTATGACAGATGAGAGACAATGGTGGTGTATAGAGTGGAGGATGTGGCCAGCTCCCCCCCCCCCCCAATGTTATCAGGGTACATCTGTGGCTTTGTCACTAGAGCTGCCAACTATCTCTCAGCAAAACTCAGCCCCCCCCCCAATGAAACACGTCCAGGTCCACACATATGACAAGAGTCTTCTCTCTGAGCTAAACACAGCCAGATAATCCTACAAATGTACCTTATATCTCATACACAAAGTCTGGGGGCAACCAGCAGACCCCACAACTTCAGATCTTGTACCCCTCCCCCCCTACCCACTACTGACACTGTCCCGGTGACAACAGACAGGAAGTGAAAAAGAAATTTTCAATACAAAGACAGACAGAAATACAGAGGATACATGGAGTGTACATAGAGGATACACTGAAAATACATGGAGGATACATACAGTGCCTTGAAAAAGTATTCATACCCCTTGACATTTCCCACATCTTGTCATGTTACAACCAAAAACCTAAATGTATTTTATTGGGATTTTATGTGATAGACCAACACAAAGTGGCTCATAATTGTAAAGTGGAAGGAAAATGATAAATTATACAAATAAATATGTGAAAAGTGTGGGGGGGGCATTTGTATTCAGCCCCCTTTACTCTAATACCCCTAACTAAAATCTAGTGGAACCAATTGCCTTCAGAAGTCACCTAATTAGTAAATAGAGTCCTCCTGTGTGTCATTTAATCTCAGTATAAATACAGCTGTTCTGTGAAACCCTCAGAGGTTTGTTGGAGAACCTTAGTGAACAAACATCATCATGAAGGCCAATGAACACACCAGACAGGTCAGGGATAAAGTTGTGGAGAAGTATAAAGTAGGGTTAGGTTATAAAGGAATCTCCCAAGCTTTGAACATCTCACGGAGCTCTGTTCAATCCATCATCGGAAAATGGAAAGAGTATGGCACAACCGCAAACCTACCAAGACATGGCCGTCCACCTAAACTGACCAGCCGGGCAAGGAGAGCATTCATCAGAGAAGAGCCAAGAGGTCCATGGTAACTCTGGAGGAGCTGCAGAGATCCACAGCTCAGGTGGGAGAATCTGTCCACAGGACAACTATTAGTCGTGTTCTCCACAAATCTGCCCTTTATGGAAGAGTGACAAGAAGAAAGACATTGGAGAAAGAAAGTCATAAGAAGTCCTGTTTGTAGTTTGTGAGAAGCCATGTGGAGGACACAGCAAACATGTGGAAGAAGGTGATCTGGTCAGATGAGACCAAAATGGAACTTTTTGGCCTTAAAGCAAAACGCTATGTGTGGGGAAAACTAACACTGCACATCACCCTGAACACACCATCCCCACCGTGAAACATGGTGGTGGCAGCTTCATGTGGTGAGGATGCTTTTCTTCAGCAGGGACAGGGAAGCTGGTCAGAGTTGATGGGAAGATGGATGGAGCCAAATACAGGACAATCTTAGAAGAAAACCTGTTAGAGTCTACAAAAGACTTGAGACTGGGACGGAGGTTCACCTTCCAGCAGGACAACGACCCGAAACATCCAGCCAGAGCTACAATGGAATGGTTTACATCAAAGCATATTCATGTGTTAGAATGGCCCAGTCACAGTCCAGACCTAAATCACATTGAGATTTAGGTCTAGATTTAGGCATTGAGACTTGAAAATTGCTGATCACAGACGTTCTCCATCCAATCTGACAGAGCTTGAGATATTTTACAAAGAAGAAGAATGGGCAAAAATGTCCTCTCTAGATGTGCAAAGCTGGTAGAGACACCCCCAAAAAGACTTGTAGAGAAAGGGGGTTCTACAAAGTATTGACTCCGGGGGGCGCCATACAAATGTCCCCCCCCCCCCACACACTTTTTACATATTTATTTGTATCATTTATCATTTTCCTTCCACTTCACAATTAATAAACTTTGTGTTGGTCTATCACATAAAATCCCAATTTTTGGTTGTAACATGACAAAATGTGGAGAATTTCAAGGGGTATAAATACTTTTTCAAGGCACTCTAGAGGATACACGGAGGATACAAACAAAATACATAGAGGATACATGGAGGAAACATGGCGTGTACAAAGAGGATACATGGAGTATACAGTGCATCCGGAAAGTATTCACAGCACTTCACTTTTTCCACATTTTGTTATGTTACAGCCTTATTCCAAAATGGATTACATTCATTATTTTCCTCAAAATTCTACAAGTATCACAGACTCCTCCCATGTACATAAGTATCACAGACTCCTCCCATGTACATAAGTATCACAGACTCCTCCCATGTACACAAGTATCACAGACTCCTCCCATGTATATAAGTATCACAGACTCCTCCCATGTACATAAGTATCACAGGCTCCTCCCATGTACATAAGTATCACAGGCTCCTCCCATGTACATAAGTATCACAGGCTCCTCCCATGTACATAAGTATCACAGACTCCTCCCATGTACATAAGTATCACAGGCTCCTCCCATGTACATAAGTATCACAGGCTCCTCCCATGTACATAAGTATCACAGACTCCTCCCATGTACATAAGTATCACAGACTCCTCCCATGTACATAAGTATCACAGCCTTTGCCATGACACTCAGAATTGAGCTCAGGTGCCTCCTGTTTCCACTGATCATCCTTGAGATGTTTCTACAACTTGATTGGAGTCCACCTGTGGTAAATTTGGTTGATTGGACATGATTTGGAAAGGCACACACCTGTCTATATAAAAGGTCCCACAGTTACCAGTGCATGTCAGAGCACAAACCAAGCCATGAAGTCCAAGGAATTGTCTGTAGACCTCGGAGACAGGATTGTATGGAGGCAGAGCTCGGGGGAAGGGTACAGAAACATTTCTGCAGCATTGAAGGTCCCGATGAGCACTGTGACCTCCATCATCCTTAAATGGAAGAAGTTTGGAACCACCAGGACTCTCCTTAGAGCGGGCCGTCCGGCCGAACTGAGCGATCGAGGGAGAAGGCCTTAGTCAAGGAGGTGACCAAGAACCTGATGGTCACTCTGACAGAGCTCCGGCATTTCTCTGTGGAGAGAGGAGAACCTTCCAGAAGAACAACCATCGCTGAGGTACTCAACCAACCAGGCCTGTATGGTAGAGTGGCCAGATGGCCAGTAAAAGGCACATGACAGCCCGCCTGGAGTTTCCCAAAAGGCACCTGAAGGACTCTCAGACCATGATAAACAAAATGCTCTGGTCTGATGAAACAAAGATTGAACTCTTTGGCCTGAATGGCAAGCTTTATGTCTGGAGGAAACTAGGCACCACTCATTACCTTGCCAATACCATCCCTACAGTGAAGCATGGTGGTGGCAGCATAATGCTATGGGGATGTTTTTCAGTGGCAGGAACTGGGAGACTAGTCAGGATCGAGGGAAAGAAACATCCCTGATGAAAACCTGCTCCAGAGCGCTCTGGACCTCAGACTGGGGCGAAGGTTCATCTTCCAACAGGGCAACGACCCTAAGCACACAGCCAAGATAACAAAAGAGTGGCTATGGGACAACTCTGCAAATGTCCTTGAGTGGCCCAGCCAAGGCCCAGACTTGAACCCGATGGAACATCTCTGGAGAGATCTGAAAATGGCTGTGCACCGACACTCCCCATCCAACCTGATGGAGCTTGAGAGGTCCTACAAAGAAGAATGGGAGAAAATGCCCAAAAAATAGGTGTGCCAAGTTGGCGCATCATACTCAAAAAGACTTAAAGCTGTAATTGGTGCCAAAGTAGCTTCACCAAAGTATTGAGCAAAGATTTTGATACTTATGTATATTGGTTTTTTTTATGTTTTTTATTTTTAATACATTTTCAAAGATTTCAAACTTCTTTCACATTGTCATTATGGGGGATTGTTTGTATAATTTCGAGGAAAATTATGAATTTAATCCATTTTGGAATAAGGATGTAACATAACAAAATGTGAAAAAAGTGAAGCGCTGTGAATACTTTCCGGATGCACTGTATATGGAGGATACATAGAGGGTATATAGAGGATACATGAAGAATACATGGAGGATACATAGAGGATGCATGGAGTACTCCTGTACCAGGCACAGGCCCCATCAAGATCAGCCTGGCCCCCATGGCCATTCATAGCCAGCCTGTCCCCCATGGTCATTTATGACCAGCCTGTCCTCCATGGCCATTTATGGTCCACCTGTTCCTTGTGGTTGTTTATAGCCAGCTTGTCCACCATGGTCATTTATGACCAGACTATCCCCCATTGCAATTAAAAGACAGCCTGCCGTTCATGGCCAGCTTGACCCTCATGGTAATTAAAGGCCATATTGTCCCCCCATGACCATTTATGGCCAGCCTGTCCTCCATGGTCGTTTATGACCAGCCTGACCCCTATGGCAACTAAAGACCAGCCTGGCCCCATGACCATTAATGGCCAGTTTGTCCCTATCATAGGCCCCCATGGCCATTCATGGATAGTTTGATCCCCATGGCCATTCAATGCCAGCCTGCCTCCCATGACTTTTTATGGCCAGCCTGAACCCCCATGGTAATTAAAGGTCAGCCTGACTCCCATGACTATTCATGGCTAGCCTTTCCCCATAGACATTCATAGGCCAGATTGTCCCCAATTGGTATTCATAGCCAGTCTGTCCACCATGGTCATTTATGACCAGACTATCCCCCATAGCAATTAAAAGCCAGCTTGCCGTTCATGGCCAGCTTGACCCTCATGGTAATTAAAGGCCATATTGTCCCCCCATGACCATTTATGGCCAGCCTGTCCTCCATGGTCGTTTATGGCCAGCCTGACCCCTATGGCAACTAAAGACCAGCCTGGCCCCATGACCATTAATGGCCAGTTTGTCCCTATCATAGGCCCCCATGGCCATTCATGGATAGTTTGATCCCCATGGCCATTCAATGCCAGCCTGCCTCCCATGGCTTTTTATGGCCAGCCTGAACCCCCATGGCAATTAAAGGCCAGCCTGACCCCCATGACTATTCATGGCTAGCCTGTCCCCATGGACATTCATAGGCCAGATTGTCCTCAATTGGTATTCATAGCCAGTCTGTCCACCATGGTCATTTATGACCAGACTATCCCCCATGGCAATTAAAAGCCAGCCTGCCGTTCATGGCCAGGCTGACCCTCATGGTAATTAAAGGCCATATTGTCCCCCCCATGACCATTTATGGCCAGCCTGTCCTCCATGGTCTTTTATGGCCAGCCTGACCCCTATGGCAACTAAAGACCAGCCTGGCCCCATGACCATTAATGGCCAGTTTGTCCCTATCATAGGCCCCCATGGCCATTCATGGATAGTTTGATCCCCATGGCTATTCAATACCAGCCTGCCTCCCATGGCTTTTATGGCCAGCCTGAACCCCCATGGCAATTAAAGGTCAGCCTGACCATCATGACTATGCATGGCTAGCCTGTCCCCATAGACATTCATAGGCCCGATTGTCCCCAATTGGTATTCATAGCCAGTCTGTCCCCCATGGCTGTTCATGGCTAGTTTGACCTCCATGGCTATTTAATTACCAGCCTGCCCCCCCATGGCCATTTATGACCAGCCTGTCCTCCATGACCATTTATGGGCCACCTGTCCCCTGTGGTCATTTATGGCCAGCTTGTCCCCCATGGCCATTTATGACCAGGCTATTCCTCATGGCAATTAAAGGCCAGCCTGCCGTTCATGGCCAGCCTGACTCTCATGGTAATTAAAGGCCATATTGTCCGCCAATGACCATTCATGGCCAGCCTGTCCTCCATGGTCGTTTATGGCCAGCCTGACCCCCATGGCAACTAAAGGCCAGCCTGGCCCCATGACCATTCATGGCCAGTCTGCCCTTCATATCTATTCATGGGCCAGATTGTCCCCATGACCATTCATGGATAGTTTGATCCCCATGGCCATTCATGACCAGCCTGCCCCCCAGGCTATGGCTAAGGCTACACGCCAAAACGCGTAAGCCCTGTATTATTCTGTACCACACCTGGATTCATATTCATTGTGGAAGTTCGAGCTGCCGGCTTTCTTTTATCTACATCTTTGCTTGAGTGCTAGAAGTACACTACAAGCCAGTACACCGACCGATCACCACCTCGGGGAATTACTGCAGGCGTTTTCTACTATATTCAAGCCTGCGCCCCATGGCTGTTTATGGTCAGCCTGAACTCCATGGAAATTAAAGGCCAGCCTGACCCCTATAACCATTCATGGCCAGCCTCACCCCCATGGCCATTTATGGCCAGCCTGTCCCCCATGGAAACTAAAGGCCAGCCTGTCTCCATGAACATTCTTAGCTAGCTTGTCCCCCATGTCTATTAGTAGGCCAGATTTTCCCCATGGCTATTTATAACCAGCCTGCCCCCTATAGCCATACATTACTAGTTTGTTCCCTATGGCCATTCATGGTCAGTCTAACCTCCATGGCAATTAAAGGCCAGCCTGACCCCCATGGCTGTTCATGGTCAGCTTGACCCTCATGGCTGTTTATGGCCAGCCTGCCCCAATGGCAACTAAAGGCCAGTCTGTTCCCTGTGGTCATATCTTGCCCAGCCTGACCCCCATAGAAATTAAAGGCCAGCCTGTCCCCCATGGCGCCATTCATGGCTAGCCTGTCCCCCATGGCCAGCCTGTTTCCTGGGGCCATTTGTGGCTAGCCTGTCCACCCTTCAATCTGCTGCCTATGTGGCATCCTGTGAACATTCCAAAGTGAAGCGCGGTGCCCCATAACAACTGTATCCAATGGCAGCCTGGCACTCCACCCATATGTTGTATCTCAGGTCTACGATGGGCGCTCCAGCAGTAAGATCTCCCTACCATAAGTCCCATTCATCTTGGTGTCTTCTCACTCCTCATGCTGCAATTTTTATTGTATATACTAAGTAATTAAAGAGCCCAGCAGGGCTGGTGGGAACCTCTTTTGATGACAAAAATAAACTGAATGCCCGTTCTGGGTGGAGGGACCCTGGAAAGGCTCTTCTTCTGGTTGGCGGTCCAGGGAGCTTAGTTGCGGAGCCAGGCAGGGAACGGGTTAAACGAGGGTCAGGCGGTCGCTTATCAGCGATCTTACCGAGAGATTGACTCAGGTTTACGCAATGCAGGTGAGGTGGGTGTCCGGGGGGCCGTGTGGTGGGCTCAGAGGAAGTGTCACCGTGGAGGTGAGCCGGGTTGAGTAATCTTCTGGACGCCGAGGAGCCTGAGCCGTCTAACCTGTCCGTGCTGAAAAGAGCGTCTCCGAGGTGACCACAATAACTGCCAACTCCATCTCCTGCCCTCAATCACTCTCCTTTCCGACCGCAGGAAGAGGGGCGCCCTGCACACCGTGCGGGGGATGGGGGGGTGGGGCGCTACATGAGTCCATACATACAGAATGAGAACAGATACCGAGAATTACACCCGGCATACAGGACAAGAGAAGTGGTACTGTGCAGAGTCCATACATACAGAATAAGAACAGATACCGAGAATTACACCCGACATACAGGACAAGAGAAGTAGTACTGTGCAGAGTCCATACATACAGAATAAGAACAGATACCGAGAATTACACCCGGCATACAGGACAGGAGAAGTAGTACTGTGCAGAGTCCATGCATACAGAATAAGAACAGATACCGAGAATTACACCCGACATACAGGACAAGAGAAGTAGTACTGTGCAGAGTCCATACATACAGAATGAGAACAGATACCGAGAATTACACCCGACATACAGGACAAGAGAAGTGGTACTGTGCAGAGTCCATACATACAGAATAAGTACAGATACCAAGAATTACACCCGACATACAGGACAAGAGAAGTGGTACTGTGCAGAGTCCATACATACAAAATAAGAACAGATACCGAGAATTACACCCAACATACAGGACAAGAGAAGTAGTACTGTGCAGAGTCCATACATACAAAATAAGAACAGATACCGAGAATTACACCCGACATACAGGACAAGAGAAGTAGTACTGTTCAGAGTCCATACATACATATGTTGGGTGTAATTCTCGGTATCTTTTCTTATTCTGTATGTATAGACTCTGCACAGTACCACTTCTCTTGTCCTGTATGTCGGGTGTAATTCTCGGTATCTGTTCTTATTCTGTATGTATGGACTCTGCACAGTACTACTTCTCTTGTCCTGTATGATGGGTGTAATTCTCGGTATCTGTACTTATTCTGTATGTATGGACTCTGCACAGTACCACTTCTCTTGTCCTGTATGTCGGGTGTAATTCTCGGTATCTGTTCTTATTCTGTATGTATGGACTCTGCACAGTATCACTTCTCTTGTCCTGTATGTCGGGTGTAATTCTCGGTATCTGTTCCTCGGTAGGCATGTTGCTCGGTGTGTCTGTCATGTCAGGTTGCTCGGGCTCAGTTTGCTGTGTAAGCCGTTCTGGGAGAACATCTGCGGTGAGGATGGTTTTCATGTCTTCTCTGTGTGGTTAACACTTTGTAAGGTGTGAAGTTTTGAGCTGTTAGTCTGACATCTCAGCACCTGTCCTGGGGATGCGCGGCGCGGGGCGGGCAGCTCGCCACTACTGAGGCCCTATGGCCTGACATCTGCGCTGTAGATGGGGCAGGTGCTGCCACAATGTGTCTATATATACTCCGGGAATGAGCAGCTGATGAGGGGTGCGGGAAAGGGGAATGGCGGGAGCACCCCACAATCTTTATTTATAGTCATCTAATTGTAACTGTTTTTTCTAAAAAATGAAAGAATTATTAAAGGCGACGAGTCCGGGGATGAGATTCGGGTGGGGTGTGGCTTCCACCCGGAGTCGGCCCATTCACTTTTGGTTGACCAGCCAAAATTGGCCTGTTTGCCCCATTCCTCGTTCACTGTATGGAGACCAGCAGCTGGGGATTCTGGGAAATGTCAGTGACTAAATATGGTCACGACCTAATATGGTCAATGACATCACCAAGGATCCTCGGATGCTGTATGTAAACAAAGGAGATGTCATTGACCAAATAGGGTCTTGACCTAATGTGGTCAATGACATCATCAAGGATCAGCCAGGGACCTCCGAATACGTTGTTCACCAAATATGATCATGACTATATTGGGTTAAGGCATCACCAAAAACAGCTGGGTGGGCCCAGGAGATGCATTGACCAAATGTGGTCAACCACTTAACCAAGGATCCTCTGTTGATGAATGTAAACAAACACCTGGGGATCCCACGGTACATCATTACCCAAATATGTTCATGACCACATACGATTAATGACATTGCAGAGGATCCTCAGAAGCTGTATGTAAGGGGCCCCCAAAGTACCTCATTGATTAAATATGGTCATGACCATATATGGTCAATGACATCACCAAGGATCCCTAGCTGCTGTATGCAAACAAACAGCCGAGGACCCCAGAAGGCATCATTGATCAAATATGGTCATGACCAAATGTGGTCAATGACATCACCAAGCATCCTTAGTTGCTGAATGTAAACAAACACCTGGGGATCCCAGGATACTCCATTAGACAAACATGGTCATCAGCATATACGGTCAATAACATCACAGAGGTTCCTAAACTGTGGTATGCAAGCAAACAGCTGGGGCCCCCAGGAGACCTCATTGATTAAACATGGTCATGATTAAATGTGGTCAAAGACATCACCAAGGATGCGCAGCTGCTGAATGTAAACCAACAGCCAGGGACCTCAGAATACGTTGTTCACCAAATATTATCATGACTATATTAGGTTAATGGCATCATGGAAAACAGCTGGGGGCCCCAGGAGATGTCATTGACCAAATATGGTGTTGACCTAATGTGGTCAATGACATCACCAAGGACCCTCTTTTGCTGAATGTAAACAAACACCTGGGGATCCCACAGTACATCATTACCCAAATATGGTCATGACCACATACGGTTAATGACATCACAGAGGATCCTCAGCTGCGGTATGGAAGCAAACAACTGGGGATCCCATTATACTTTGTTCACCAGTTATGATCATGACTATATTTGGTTAATGACATCACAGAGGATCCTCATCTACTGTTTGCAAGAAAACAGCTGGGGGCCCCAGGAGATGTCATTGACCAAATATGGTCTTGGCCTATTGTGGTCAATGACATCATCAAGGATCCCTGTCTCCTGTATGAAAAACATACAGCCGGGGACCCCAGGAGATGTCATTGTTTAAATATGGTCTTGACCAAATATGGTCAAAGACATCACCAAGGATCCTCGGCTGCTGAATGTAAACCAACAGCCAGGGACCTCAGAATACGTTGTTCACCAAATATGATCATGACTATATTGAGTTAATGACATCACCGAAAACAGCTAGGTGGGCCCAGGAGATGTCACTGACCAAATATGGCCATGACCAAATGTGGTCCACCACTTATCCAAGGATCCTCAGTTGCTGAATGTAAACAAACACCTAGGGATCCCAGGATTTGTCATTAGCCAAACATGGTCATGAGCATATATGGCCAATAACATCACAGAGGATCCTCAACTGCTGTATGTAAGCAAACAGCTGGGGCCCCCAGGAGACCTCATTGATTAAATATGGTCATGACCAAATGTAGTTAATGACATCATCAAGGATCCCTGGCTACTGTATGCAAACAAACAGCCAGGGACCCCAGAAGACGTCATTAATCAAATATGGTCAAGACCAAATGTGGCCAAAGATATAAAAGAGAGGATCCCCAACTGCTGTATGTAAACCAACAGCCAGGGATTCTGCAAGACATCATTGACCAAATATGGTCACAACCTAATATGGTCCATAACATCACCCAAGATCCACAGCTACTGTATGCAAACAAAAAGCTGGAGATCCAGCAAAACATTGTTTAGAAAATATGGTCAATGATACCATCAAGGATCCCTGGTTACTGTATACAAACAAACAGCTGGGAGGGGGCAGGAGGCGTCATTGATCAAATATGGTCATGCCCAAATGTGGTCAAAGACATCACCAAGGATGCTCTGTTGCTGATTGTAAAATGCAAACAAACACCTGGGGATCCCAGGATACGTCATCAGCCAAACATGGTCATGAGCATATATGGTCAATAACATCACAGGGGATCCTCAACTGCTGTATGTAAGTAAACAGCTGGGGCCCCCAGGAGACCTCATTGATTAAATATGGTCAAAGACATCACCAAGGATCCTCAGCTGCTGAATGTAAACCAACAGCCAGGGACCTCAGAATACGTTGTTCACCAAATATTATCATGACTATTTTCGGTTAATGGCATCATGGAAAACAGCTGGTAGGCCCAGGAGATGTCATTGACCACATATGGTCATGACCAAATGTGGTCAATGACATCACCAAGGATCCTCAGTTGCTGATTGTAAACAAATACATGGAGATCCCAGGATACGTCATGAGCATAAACGGTCAATAACATCACAGGCAATCCTCAACTGCTGTATGTAAGCAAACAGCCGAGGACCCCAGGAGACCTCATTGATTAAATATGGTCAATTGCTTTACCTCGGCTGCTGAATGAAAACAAACAGCCGGGGATCCCAGGATACGTTGTTCACCAATTTAGGTCATGACCATATTTGGTCAATGACATCACCAGGTTACCCCCCCAGCTGCTGAATGTAAACCATCAGTCAGGGATCCTGGAAGACATCATTGATCAAATATGAACATAATACATGGGAATGAAAATATATATAACAGGACCGCGCATTCCCTTACAATGCCTTCCTCTGCTTTTCTCTCCAGTAGGATGGTACCATCTTTGTTCAGGCATCATCCAGGGTCACCATCCACTTTACAAATGTCTGACACAGTTCAGCCCCTGCTGCAGCCTCTCACCTTGTGATTTGCTACAAAGTCTGATCATTGGGCGAGGGGAGGAAATGCTTCATCCTGCCTGCAGCAGACTGATCACTGGAGGAGGGGAGACTAAGGAGATGCTTCCTCCTCCTTCTACAAAGTTACAATGTACAGTCCGATCACTGGGGGAGGGGAGACTGAGAAAATGACTCCTCCTCCTTCTACAAAGTTACAATGTACAGTCTGATCACTGGGGGAGGGGAGACTGAGGAGATGCTTCCCCCTCCGTCTACAAAGTTACAATGTACAGTCTGATCACTGGGGGGAGGGGAGACTGAGGAAATGACTCCTCCTCCTTCTACAAAGTTACAATGTACAGTCTGATCACTGGGCGGAGGGGAGACTAAAGAAATTACTCCTCCCCCTTCTACAAAGTTACGATGTACAGCCTGGTCACTGGGGGAGGGGAGACTGAGGAAATGACTCCTCCTCCTTCTACAAAGTTACAATGTACAGTCTGATCGCTGGGGGAGGGGGGGGAGACTGAGGAAATGACTCCTCCTCCTTCTACAAAGTTACAATGTACAGTCTGATCACCGGGGGAGGGGAGACTGAGGAAATGACTCCTCCTCCTTCTACAAAGTTACAATGTACAGTCTGATCACCGGGGGAGGGGAGACTGAGGAAATGACTCCTCCCCCTTCTACAAAGTTACGATGTACAGTCTGATCACTGGGGGAAGGGAGACTGAGGAAATGACTCCTCCCGCTTCTACAAAGTTACAATGTACAGTCTGATCACCGGGGGGAGGGGAGACTGAGGAAATGCTTCTTCCTGCCTGCAGCAGACTGATGACATCATCCTAGTCTAGGTAAAGTCAATGATTGGAGGACAGGGGCAGCTGTTTAATGATAAAGGGGTGGAGCTTTCCTGAACAATGATCCTGTTGCTGTGTACTGGGACATGTCGGTCCTCTTTATTTCCACCAATCAATGACACTCAGATTTGTAGATTTGTAGATTTGCAGCCCGGAACACGAGGGGAAAGTTTGACATTTAAAAGGTCAGAAAACAAAAAAGTATCAGCAGATGTCATCTCTGTGTGTGATATATACAGTATATATATATATTATGTGCAGCTGTGCGTGGTGCCCGCTCTCGGCTCCCGCCACACTTCTTATCATTGGTTTGTTTCATCTGATTATACGGGAGGTGATGAGACTCGGCACACAGCTGTGAGGACCTGTCATGTCTCACTTCCCACGCTCACCTGTAGGGGGCCCCACATCTCCCCATAGGTAGACAACCTCCGAAGTTTAAAATGTGATTAGTCATTGGTAGTTTGTGGTGAGGAAACCCAGCCCCCCCCCCTGAACCCCATTGGCTGCTGGGCCAGTGGCAGCGCAGAATATCACCTGTCACCCGGGACCCACATGTCAGCTTGGACACACCGGGGGGGTTCAGGGCCACCAGCACAGCAAGCCAAGCCATGAGAGGTAAGTGGCCCTCACTATACAATGCTATTCTATCACCACATCACTTCTATTCTATTCTTATCTGTCACCCCGACCGACATCACCGGTGACAACGCACACATTTCTATCAGAATGAGAATCCCGGGGGGGGGGGGGGGGGTCTGTTCCTGGAGGATAGATAGATAGATAGATAGATAGATAGATAGATAGATAGATAGATAGATAGATAGATAGATAGATAGATAGAAGGAAGTTAGATAGGAAACAGAAAGATAGTGTGAGAGAGAGAGAGAGAGAGAGAAATGACAAGAAAAAAGAAAAGGAAAGAAAGAAGACAGATAGTAAAAAGATAGTGAGAGAAAGAAAGAAAAAAATAAGGGGAAACAGGAAGGAAGGAAGAAGATAGAGAGAGAAAGAGAGAGAAAGAAAAAAAGAAAAAGTTAGATAGCAAACAGAGAGAGAGAAGAAAAGAAAAGAGAAGAGGCAAGAGAGAAGAGAGAAAGAAAGAAGATAGGGGAGAGAGAGAGAGAGAGAGAGAGAGAAAGAAAGAAAGAAAGAAAGAAAGAAAGAAAGAAAGAAAGAAAGAAAGAAAGAAAGAAAGAAAGAAAGAAAGAAAGAAAGAAAGAAATGAAAACAAAAGAGAAAAGGAAAAAAAGAAAGAGAGAGAAAAAGGATGGAGGGAAGAAATGAAGACGATAGGAGAGAGAGGGAGAAAGAAAGAGAAGAAGGAAGGAAGAAGATAGATAACAAACAGATAGAGAGAGAAAGAATGAAGGAAAGAAAGAAAAAAAGAAAGAAGCAAAGATGAAGGAAGAAAGGAATAAAGAAGAAGATAGCAAACAGATAGAGAGAGGGAGGAGGGGGAGAAGGAAAGAAAGAAAGAAAGAAAGAAAGAAAGAAAGAAAGAAAGAAAGAAAGAAAGAAAGAAAGAAAGAAAGAAAGAAAGAAAGAAAGAAAGAAAGAAAGAAGGAAAGGAGGATAGAAAAGGAAAGAAAGAAAAAAAAAAGAATGAAAAAAGATAATATATTTACAGATAGATAGATAGATAGATAGATAGATAGATAGATAATAGATAGATAGATAGATAATAGATACAGATAATAGATAGAACTTCTATAGACAATAGTAAAGTGTGATTATTATGTAGGGGGGGGGGGGAGGGGGTGACACCTCGTCACTAATAATGGAGATCACAGGAAACATTTGGAATTTTCACTTTACGGAATGATTGTAAATCACAGAATTCATTCCACATTTATTTATAAAAATTTTAAAAATGAACAAAATGAATGTGAAATGTAATCTTACTGTAAATCGATCTGCTGCTGTCGGCTCCTCTGATAACTTTGTATTTCCGGTTTCCTTTTTGTTATATTTTGCACTCTTTGTATCCTCTCAGTATTTATAAATCGATTGAATCTTTTTGTAGATTTTTTGTAGATTAGTAACAGGCCTCCCCTCCCCCCCACCCCACCAGTCACTCCTCTACTACCCCAAACACGGGGTTGGAAGCCCCCCTCCCCCGGGGGGGGGGGGGGGTACGGTGCAGGTAGAAGGGGGATTTCGGTAGTGGTTTTGGCAGACGTGTAGAGGGGAGTATCGGACGGCCCCCCCCTACGGTACAGGTGAAAGGGGGATTTCGGCAGACACGTAGAGAAGTTGTGTTTTTAGTAAAGACACATCGAACGTTGTGAGAGATGTGATGGGGAGATGAAAGGTGGAGGAACGTTCAGCAGGGGGGGGGGTTGAGGTCATATAACACAGATAAGATCATAAACCGAATTCAGCTCTGCCTATAATGAGACGAAGGAAGAAGAAGAAACGTTGTAACAAGAGTTTCTAGTCTTCCTCTGATGTCTGTCCAGTTCTTCATCCCATGAGCAGTGTGGTCTTACCATGAGCATTGTGGTCATCCCATGAGCAATGTGGTCAACCCATGAGCAGTGTGGCCATCCAAAGAGCAGTGTGGAGTCCCCCTTTAATCGGCATTGTGGAATCCTCCACCTGTCAGCCATCAGCTGGTAGCAGAAGTTTGGGGGTTGAAGGCAATCCCTTTAGGATCCCCTATGGAATCCTAAATGTTTAAAGATGGGAACTTCCTGGAGTCTTCCTCCGGCGTTGTACAACTTCTATAATGAAATGTAAAAGGCCCGAAGTGTGGGATCTGGTGGGTCTTCTTAGTTATCCAATAGAAAGTATCACTTCAAGGCCCCCTATATCAGTGGTTGTCAAAGAGGGCCTCGAATCTGGCCCCTGACATCACCAAAGGGCCACACATAATGTTCAATATATGTAATGCTGGAGAGGACTGTCAGACTAATAGAGGAAATGAGGGTCAGAACTACAAGTCCCATCATGCCTCCAACTTTGGGGGTCATCCTTGTACCTGTAGGCCTTGCAATGCCTCATGGGAATTGTAGTTCCGACAACAGCAAAAGGGCCACAGGTTGGAGCACCCATTGTTGGCTGGGGATATGCTGCAGACAGGGCCGGGAAAGGGGGGCAAGAGGGGCAGCTGCCCTGGGCAAAGCAGAGCCAGGGGTCAAAGAATGGACACAGGGAGCGCAGTTCTGCATCCTAGAAGAACCTGTCCCGGGACCGGCTGCAGAAGACCATATCGGGAACATGTTACACGAAGCTGGTAGAGGTCAATGCAATTCAACGTTCCCACTACAGACCGCTGAGGGCTGCACATCCTATACCAAAGGGGCCACATGTGACCCTTGGGCTGCAGGTTGGGCACCAGGGCTCTATATAGAGAACTATTCAGATTTCTTGCTGGGGTGCAGATTCGTCTTTTTTATGTGATTGTACGCAGCGGAGTTTGTCAGCAGGTCACAGCCCAATAATTCACGGCTGGGATCTGCTGATCGGCTGTGTCCAATCACAGCCCGGAGCTCTGTTTTGGCAATCAACACGGGGCTCTGTACAGAGAGAGAACAATCTCTCTGTTTCTCATCCCTGCAAAACAGGGAAAAGAAACAAAGAGATCTGTTGGCAAAAGCAGCAGCAATTATATAAATCGAATTTGGGTACAGCGTTGTATGACCGCGCAATTACCGGGTAAAGTAGGGCAGTGCTGAATGGCCTGGTCATGAAGGGGGGATAAAACCTTCCAGGGGTCAAGTAGTTAACTTTCACACAAACCAATCAATATACACATATAATTTTTTTTTATGATTATTTATTTATTTTTTGTTTGTTTTGTTTAGTTCCGTATAGGTATTTGTGCTTTGTTTGTATATATGTAAGAAAAAACAAACAAACTTTAAATTCAATATAAAGTAATATATAATTTTTTTTTATTAAAGACAGAATACATTTATAAAGAATTTTTTTTTAATTAGATATGTTTTACAGCAGAAAGTAACATTTTTTAATGTTTTAGTATTTTTTCATTTATATAATAAAAATAATATTAATTTATATAATAAAAAAATAAAAGAAACCCAGTGGCGATCAAATACCACCAAAAGAAAGCTCTATTTGTGTGAAAAAAATGATATAATTTTTATTTTTTGGGGGGGTACAGCGTTGCATGACCGCGCAATTATCAGTTAAAGCACTGCAGCGCAGCATAGCAAAAAAAATGGCCTGGTCATGAAGCGGGAAACCATTCCGAAGGTCAAGTGGCTATCATAAATCAATAATCCCATTGGCCTATAAAGTGGTTGGGTTGATTTACTAAAGAATTTTAAAAAATATTTAATTTTTACAAAATTACGTTTGGTAAATTATGTTGACTTTGAACACCCAATCCTGTCTAAGTAAAGTAAAAAAAATATATATTTTACAAGAATTACGTTTTTTTAAAATTATGTTGACTTTGAACACCCAATCCTGTCTAAGAAAAATAAAAATAAA